>JAXIVJ010002125.1:0-85000 GCA_036785665.1 Chirona hameri | reverse complement strand
GGCCGGAGCGGGAAATGCAGCGGACAAACTAGGTGAACAAAAAGGAAACAAACCAATATCGCGCGTGACTAAGACTCAATAAGGCCAACTAGAAGCAAACCAATGCGATCGGATGTCCTTGCCCGTTTCCGTACCCGTTCTCATCCCAGTTGCCGTACCCGTTCCCATGGCCGTTTCCGTGCCTGTTTCCTTGCCAGGTTGTCGTGCCCCTACCCCGTTCCCGTACCCACTTCGTGTGCCCTGTTCCCGAGCGTGAGTTCGTTCCCTTGTCCAGTTCCGGCCATGGGGCGATCAGTCCAGTGTAAAAACGAGCACCCCGGATCTGCTAAACCGATCAGTATTACGCAGGCGTAAAAGCGAACAAAACTCAGCGCGACACTGGCTGGGACGATGGCCAGGAGCAGCGCCACCGGGGGGGGGGGGGGGGGGGGGGGACGCGTACCCCCTATCTTCAGATAGCGGGGTACAGTACCCCCTATCCCAGGAACCTTTCGCTGGAAAACAAATGCACTCCGTGTATATAATTTCCTTCATGTGTCGCCAATGTTTTCATGTTGAAGCTCAATCAAATTTGGTGACATTGCATACCTATACATATGACGATCCTGAGACCATAGTCGTGCTGAATATTATGCGTTTTCAATCTAACATGTGGATGGTGTATACAGTGTGTTTGACCGATAATAGTCGAAATCTAAGGCTTTGGATGGAAAGTATGGCCCCAAAACTCAAATACCTTAATTTTAACCTTTGACATGACTGTGACCTGACATGTGACCTAATTTTAACAATCTCGCGTATGCTTTAGATGCGTCTCATTAAGAGCTTTCGATTGCCTCCTTGCGCGTCTCGCTGCGGTTATTGGTTCGGAAGATAACGAGGGGGGGGGGGGGCAGAATCTGCCCCCCCCAGCGGGGTGTGTTCGGCTGAATACCCCAGCGCGTCGGCGGCCGCCCGCCCGTTGCCTCCGCAGTTCCGCACTCGCCAGCTGGTAGAACAGTGTGTAGGCAGCAGTCTCGGTAGAATGCTGCGGCCGTCCGGTCACAGGTGCCGATTTCACCGGTACCGCTGAGGTGTCGTCTAGCCGCCAACAGCCGTCTGTGCCGTCTACACTGGCACCAACCCCGCTGCCGGACGCGCGGCAGAACGAGAAGTAATGTCCGGCGTCCAGCGAGTGGCCAGCGTGTACGATGACGGCGTAGAGACGGTACTGGGCAGGCTGGCGGTCGGCCAGCGGCACGGCCAGCTGTTCAGACAGTACCACTGGCGCCAGCACCTTCAGTCTCGCGCCGGTCCGCCGGTCGAACATGAACCTGCCCAGCGAGACGACCAGGAATGACGGCGGGATGATCAGACGCAGCTGGTGGTCGGCGTCACACAGGCCGGCGCACCTGGCGCAGTGATATTAATTGTCGCCGCAGAGCCGCTCCCCAGCCAGGTAGTGCTGCAGCAAGTCCGACACAGTCAGGACAGTCTCGGGCTGAACGTGCGACTTCTCTTGCGGGACGTGCGCATCTGGCAGCGCCAGGTGCAGGTCGATCGCGCGTTCCTCGTGGTGTGACACGGAGCCGCACGCACAGCACGTGTAGGTGGTCTCGCCGCAGCAGGCCAGCAGTCGACTTATCAGACCGGTGCCGGCTCGTCGGGCTCAGCGTGTGTGTCCTCGGCTCCACGGTTCGCAGTGCCGGCACCGCTGTCAACTGATTGAGACCCCAACAGCAGCCCACCGGGAGCTGGAAAGTCGTCGCAGGGGCGGTGCTGGCTTCGGGGCCGCGGAAAGTTCTCCACCGTCGGACACGGCAGACCCATGTTGTCCCTGGCGCGGGGGGCGGCGGCAGAGGGAGACGGCAGCGGGACGGCGGTCGGCGATGACGGCGTAGCTGGTGACGCGGGGACTCGCTCTTCCTCATGCATGCCACCCAACAGGTATCTCGTGAACTCAGAGAAGTCCTGCTGACAGCCGCGTTTGAACCAGGGCGGTTGGATGGCCCGCTGGAACTCGGCCGGGCTGTATGTGGGTCGCTTGGAGAAAGAAGGGAAGGCAAAAACGTGCTGCAGAGCGGCCAGGTGGGGTAGGAAGGGCGACGGGCGCGCCGCCAACACCTCACTGCGCAGCTGGTCCCAGAAGAAGATGGCCTGTACACGGCATTCATGTAGCATGTGTTGCCAAGGTTGACAAGGCCACGAGGTTGGAACTCGTCAGTTCTGACTTCCTGGGCCACCCGTTCGACTGAGATCTGGCTGGTAGTTGAAGACGGTGGTGGCGTCGGGTGAGTGGAATCATCCTTGACTTCGTCCCTTGGCTGGCATTTTCTGGTCCCTGCACGAGAGGTGGCGGCTGTGGCGAGAACTGAGGCCGCATTACCACGCACGACGGCGATGGACAGACGCTGTAGAAGCCACTCAGTCTCCCTTCGATCAACAGTGTGGGCGGTTAACAGCCGGCCCAGGTCCTTGATGAAGCCGGAGGTGGCGGGTGCAAGTACTCCCGATATTTCAACCACGATCGGTACGAACTTGTAGCGGGAGCTCAGGCTGGCGTAGCGTCGGACCTTCTTTGCTTCTGCAGCACTGGCAGCGGCTCTGAGTTCGAGCGCGGCCTGGATGATGGCACTGTCAGCAAAAGTGTCGGTGCAGGTGGCGTCCCAGATCAGGCACATTCCTCCGCTGTAGGGAAAGAGTGTAAGGCCATCTGGGTGCTTGCCATCCCCTCGGTCAAGGCTGACGGGTTCGAGGATAGCGGGGATGCCGGCGCTCACTAGCCCTCGCCTTACCACTTCGTTTAAAGGGACTATCCCACCTCAACATTATATTTGAGTTGAGATAGCCATTGTAATGATTTGGCATTGAAATTAGGTATGGTAGCAGTTAAGACAACCACAATGATCTAATCAAAAAGATATTCGAGTTTGATTTTGACATCTGTAAAAAATAAGGCTCATGCATATTTGAATAGGGACTCTAAACCGACAGCGTCGTCTCTCTTTACCCAACTGGTAATGATGGACACTTGTTTTAAGGTCAGCCTTGGAATATTTTCGTCTTTCATTTCTCGATCCCCGGGTGGTTCGCCATCTAGAGGCTAGCACTATCAGCTTGAGTTGTTGCAGCAGTTGGCCGCCAGGGATCGCTAGTGAGCCAGGGTGTTATGACGTCGCAAGCAAATGGTACCAGTTAAATATTTAACGCTACATATTTATTTATTTATAAATAAATAAATAAATCAATATTTAGTGGTACCATTTGCTTGCGGAGTCATAGCACCCTGGCTCACTAGCGGTCCCTGGCGGCCAACTGCTGTAACAACTCCAGCTGATAGTGCTAGCCTAAAATTGTGTATGTTTTTCTGCGCAATAGATGTCGACAATAAATTGTGCCATACATTTGGCAGTACAAAGGATTTCCCTGCTATTAACAAAATCATATGACGTCACCAACCCAACTTCCCGCTTAGAACTATAAGTTGAATATCTTCCAAGATAAGCAATGTTTTCGGAAAAAATTCACGAAAATGTTCAGCTGACCTCGCCTGACATGCAGCCATACAATTAAGTGTGATTCGACAACTTTCGCAAAGGAAGGACAGTCCCTTTAAAGGGAATGAAGGGAATTAAAGGGAATGAAATATTTGCTGAGGCTGGTTGTAGTAGAAAATATGAAGTAAGTGCTGCTGGAAACGATGGTGATATTTTTCACTCGAAAAAGTCACTTAACTTTATACAAAAAGTTTTTAGATTTTGGTGAATGACGTCATTATTAAGCTATAGACCACCGCTGATTGGCTGTCAAAGTGGGATTGGCTAAAAAGTGGATGCCAGCCAATCAGCGGCTGCACCAGCCTTGAGTCATTTTGCAAATGGTAAATTAAATTGCTTAAAAACTGTTAAATTTTGGGAAAACTGACTTGATTACGAGCGAACGCGAAGCGCTCGCTCGTCCTTCCGTGGTATAT
The DNA here is from genome assembly GCA_036785665.1 of Chirona hameri. Taxonomy (NCBI): domain Eukaryota; kingdom Metazoa; phylum Arthropoda; class Thecostraca; order Balanomorpha; family Balanidae; genus Chirona; species Chirona hameri. Next base: position 81,048 of record JAXIVJ010002125.1, on the reverse strand, counting down.
GGGAAAATCTGATTATGAGTGGCCCGGCCCGGTCCGGCCCGGCCCGGCCCGACCCGTGGCGATGCTTTTGAGAAGTTCATATCTCTGCAACCACACGTCCGATTGACAAGCTGACTTCTTTGCTGAGCAGCCCCATCCAACCTACCCTGTTTGAGACCAGTGCCGACTCATGTGGGTGCCTACCACTGCGCGTGGCACGTGCCGGGTGAGGGGTGTTGAAAGGTGTTTTCTCGCAAAAACTCTGCAACAGCTGTGCCGATTGTTGTAAATTTGGTGTGTGGTTAGGGACCCATCAGCTGCCAATTTTCCACAAGTCAGTGGAAAGTCAGTCAGGGTGCCTCTGCACGTGCGCACGTGCACACCCCTGTAATATGTCTCTGGAACGGCTGAGCCGATTATGTTCAAATTTGGTGTGTGGTTAGGGACCTCTCAGCCCACATTTTCCTACGAGTCAAAGGTGAGTGCCCCTGCACTTGCGCCCGTGCGCACCTTTTTTTGTATCTCAGAAACTTCTTGCCCGATCAAGTTGAAATTCCCCATACATTTCCTTCGCGCTCGCTCGTTCATCGCCAACTACGGCGCCTTACTGGTAATTTAGACATTCTAATACCGGCCCAAGATAATGGCTATCTCAGTTTAATATAAAGGTGAAACATTCCCTTTAAGTGAGCGTGCCGTGGAAGGCGGCCGGCGCTCTTCAGACAGGATAGATCGTGGTGACCAAGCGCATCGACCTTCCGCCCGCAAAGCCGACATGCATGTTCTGCACAGGCGGCGGCTCCAAGGCGGAGTGCCCCCGCCACCCGCGCCGACTCCTCCCTCGTCCAGGTAAAGACCGAGGTTAGGGACGAGAATGGCCTGTAGCCAGGTGGTCGTGTGGGGCTGGCTGGCGGCTAGCAGCCGCGCGTGATGAAGTTGGTTGCCTGTGTCGAGCATCCGGTCTCGAGACGCTGTGGCGGCCAGCGTGTCCCATGTGCGCGCTGCCTGTTGACCTTTCATTTTGTACCTATATACAATCCATGTTCATCATGCTCAAATATGCCATAGCTCGCCTACATCATATATACAATCCCCATATATTGGTCCTCAGGTCAGGTCACAAGGTCAAAATTTTCAATTGATTAATATCATAAAAAAAACATTTTTCTAGACCAGTTTGGTCTCAGAAATACAGCGGTGATTTATTTGTCTGTATCTGGTCAATAAAAGACAAAACAAAACGTAACTGAAAAAAAATACGTTATGAGTCACTTATTACGAGCGAGCGCGAAGCGCTCGCTCGTCCTTCCGTGGTGTATGGGAACAATCTGAATATGAGCGTCCAACCCAACCCGGCCCGGCCCGTGGCGGCGCTTTTGAGAAGCTAATAGCTATGCAACCGCACGTCCGATTGACAAGCGGGCTTCTTTGCTGAGCAGCCCAATTCAACCTACCCTGTTTGAGACCAGTGCAGACTCACGTGGGTGACTACCACTGCGCGTGCCGCGTGCCGCGTGAGGGGTGTTGAAAAGTGTTTTCTCGCAAAAACTCCGCAACGGCTGGGCAGATTGTATGTAAATTTGGTGTGCGGTTAGGGACCCCTCCGCCGCCACTTTCCCACAAGCCAGGGGTGGGGTGCCTCTGCACGTGCGCACTTGCAACCCCCATTCTATATCTCAGGAACGGCTGAGCCGATCGTGTTCAAAATTGGTGTGTGGTTAGGGACCTCTTAGCCGCCATTTTTCCATAAGTCAGGGGTGGGGTGCCCCTGCACGTACGCACGTGCACAACCTTTTCTTGTATCTTAGAAACTACTTCCCGATCGAGTTGAAATTTACCATACATTTCGTTCGCGCTCGCTCGTTCGTCGCCAACTACGGCCCTCATTGGTACTTAGGAAGACATAAGTCAGTCAAAGATAAATATATTTATTTTAAATTTGGTTTGGGTATCGTCCATATTTAGTTATCCCATATATATATTCCGTTTTTGTTTAATATCTTCAAATGTTTTGATTTTTGTGGGAAATTTTCCGAGAACAAATTAGTTTGCTTATTTTTTTTTGGATCAAAAAGCTCAAATTTTGCAAATCCGAGATAGCCATTGTTAAGAGACTATCATTTCCGTTCTTTGGACGTTATGTATTTGATATTTGCATCCAAACTCGATTTTCTACGATAACAAAATGGACCCAACCCCCTATCAAAAATTGGTGGCGCCGCCCCTGACGATGGCCATGCAAAACACAGCCTTTTGCATAGCTATGGCCATGCAAAACACGACCTTTTGCACAGCCACCAAACGTACCAAGCCACCTGGCCGCAGAGTCACCGTATCCCGAAAGCAGAGTCAGTGATAGCCCCGGCCGATGTCAGCACGTTGCGATATGATTTAATGGTGTGATACAGAGTAATGGAGACCAGCACTGACCTGTTGTGCCTAGAATGGTCATCCGGCTTTTCTCCATCGGAGGTGCCCAGTTGCTGACCACCACTTGGTAACACGGGTACAGTACCGCCTGTAACGGAGGTGCCCAGTTACTAACCACCACTTGGCAACACGGGTACAGTACCGCCAGTAACGGAGGTGCCCAGTTACTAACCACCACTTGGCAACACGGGTACAGTACCGCCTGTAACGGAGGTGTCCAGTTACTGACCACCAGTTGGTAACACGGGTACAGTACCGCCTGTAACGGAGGTGCCCAGTTACTGACCACCAGTTGGTAACACGGGTACAGTACCGCCTGCAATAGAGGTGTCCAGTTACTGACCACCAGTTGGTAACACGGGTACAGTACCGCCTGTAACGGAGGTGCCCAGTTACTGACCACCAGTTGGTAACACGGGTACAGTACCGCCTGTAACGGAGGTGCCCAGTTACTGACCACCAGTTGGTAACACGGGTACAGTACCGCCTGCAATAGAGGTGTCCAGTTACTGACCACCAGTTGGTAACACGGGTACAGTACCGCCTGTAACGGAGGTGCCCAGTTACTGACCACCAGTTGGTAACACGGGTACAGTACCGCCTGTAACGGAGGTGCCCAGTTACTGACCACCACTTGGTAACACGGGTACAGTACCGCCTGTAACGGAGGTGCCCAGTTACTGACCACCAGTTGGTAACACGGGTACAGTACCGCCTGTAACGGAGGTGCCCAGTTACTGACCACCACTTGGTAACACGGGTATACAGTACCGCCTGTAACGGAGGTGTCCAGTTACTGACCACCACTTGGTAACACGGGTACAGTACCGCCTGTAACGGAGGTGCCCAGTTACTGACCAGCAGTTGGTAACACGGGTACAGTACCGCCTGTAACGGAGGTGCCCAGTTACTGACCACCAGTTGGTAACACGGGTATACAGTACCGCCTGTAACGGAGGTGTCCAGTTACTGACCACCACTTGGTAACACGGGTACAGTACCGCCTGTAATAGAGGTGTCCAGTTACAGACCACCACTTGGTAACACGGGTACAGTACCGCCTGTAACGGAGGTGCCCAGTTACTGACCACCACTTGGTAACACGGGTATACAGTACCGCCTGTAACGGAGGTGTCCAGTTACTGACCACCAGTTGGTAACACGGGTACAGTACCGCCTGTAACGGAGGTGCCCAGTTACTGACCACCAGTTGGTAACACGGGTACAGTACCGCCTGTAACGGAGGTGTCCAGTTACTGACCAGCAGTTGGTAACACGGGTACAGTACCGCCTGTAACGGAGGTGCCCAGTTACTGACCACCAGTTGGTAACACGGGTACAGTACCGCCTGTAACGGAGGTGTCCAGTTACTGACCAGCAGTTGGTAACACGGGTACAGTACCGCCTGTAACGGAGGTGTCCAGTTACTGACCACCACTTGGTAACACGGGTACAGTACCGCCTGCAATAGAGGTGTCCAGTTACTGACCACCAGTTGGTAACACGGGTACAGTACCGCCTGTAACAGAGGTGCCCAGTTGCTGACCACCATTTGGTAACACGGGTACAGTACCGCCTGTAAAGGAGGTGCCCAGTTACTGACCACCACTTGGTAACACGGGTACAGTACCGCCTGTAACGGAGGTGCCCAGTTACTGACCACCACTTGGTAACACGGGTACAGTACCGCCTGTAACGGAGGTGTCCAGTTACTGACCACCAGTTGGTAACACGGGTACAGTATCGCCTGTAATAGAGGTGTCCAGTTACTGACCACCACTTGGTAACACGGGTACAGTACCGCCTGTAATAGAGGTGTCCAGTTACTGACCACCACTTGGTAACACAGGTACAGTACCGCCTGTAACGGAGGTGCCCAGTTACTGACCACCAGTTGGTAACACGGGTACAGTACCGCCTGTAACGGAGGTGCCCAGTTACTGACCACCACTTGGTAACACGGGTACAGTACCGCCTGTAACGGAGGTGCCCAGTTACTGACCACCACTTGGTAACACGGGTACAGTACCGCCTGTAACGGAGGTGCCCAGTTACTGACCACCACTTGGTAACACGGGTACAGTACCGCCTGTAACGGAGGTTCCCAGTTACTGACCACCACTTGGTAACACGGGTACAGTACCGCCTGTAACGGAGGTGCCCAGTTACTGACCAGCAGTTGGTAACACGGGTACAATACCGCCTGTAACGGAGGTGCCCAGTTACTGACCACCAGTTGGTAACACGGGTACAGTACCGCCTGTAACGGAGGTGCCCAGTTACTGACCACCAGTTGGTAACACGGGTACAGTACCGCCTGTAACGGAGATGCCCAGTTACTGACCACCAGTTGGTAACACGGGTACAGTACCGCCTGTAACGGAGGTGTCCAGTTACTGACCACCAGTTGGTAACACGGGTACAGTACCGCCTGTAACGGAGGTGTCCAGTTACTGACCACCATTTGGTAACACGGGTACAGTACCGCCTGTAACGGAGGTGTCCAGTTACTGACCACCAGTTGGTAACACGGGTACAGTATCGCCTGTAATAGAGGTGTCCAGTTACTGACCACCAGTTGGTAACACGGGTACAGTACCGCCTGTAACGGAGGTGCCCAGTTACTGACCACCACTTGGTAACACGGGTACAGTATCGCCTGTAATAGAGGTGTCCAGTTACTGACCACCAGTTGGTAACACGGGTACAGTACCGCCTGTAACGGAGGTGTCCAGTTACTGACCACCAGTTGGTAACACGGGTACAGTACCGCTTGTAATAGAGGTGTCCAGTTACTGACCACTACTTGGTAACACGGGTACAGTAACGCCTGCAATAGAGGTGTCCAGTTACTGACCACCACTTGGTAACACGGGTACAGTACCGCCTGTAACGGAGGTGTCCAGTTACTGACCACCAGTTGGTAACACGGGTACAGTATCGCCTGTAACGGAGGTGCCCAGTTACTGACCACCAGTTGGTAACACGGGTACAGTACCGCCTGTAACGGAGGTGCCCAGTTACTGACCACCAGTTGGTAACACGGGTACAATACCGCCTGTAACGGAGGTGCCCAGTTACTGACCACCAGTTGGTAACACGGGTACAATACCGCCTGTAACGGAGGTGCCCAGTTACTGACCACCACTTGGTAACACGGGTATACAGTACCGCCTGTAACGGAGGTGCCCAGTTACTGACCACCACTTGGTAACACGGGTACAGTACCGCCTGCAACGGAGGTGCCCAGTTACTGACCACCAGTTGGTAACACGGGTACAGTACCGCCTGTAACGGAGGTGCCCAGTTACTGACCACCAGTTGATAACACGGGTACAGTACCGCCTGTAACGGAGGTGCCCAGTTACTGACCAGCAGTTGGTAACACGGGTACAGTACCGCCTGTAACGGAGGTGCCCAGTTACTGACCACCACTTGGTAACACGGGTACAGTACCGCCTGTAACGGAGGTGCCCAGTTACTGACCACCAGTTGGTAACACGGGTACAGTCCCGCCTGTAACGGAGGTGCCCAGTTACTGACCACCACTTGGTAACACGGGTACAGTACCGCCTGTAACGGAGGCGCCCAGTTACTGACCACCACTTGGTAACACGGGTACAGTACCGCCTGTAACGGAGGTGTCCAGTTACTGACCACCATTTGGTAACACGGGTACAGTACCGCCTGTAATAGAGGTGTCCAGTTACTGACCACCCGTTGGTAACACGGGTACAGTACCGCCTGTAACGGAGGTGTCCAGTTACTGACCACCACTTGGTAACACGGGTACAGTACCGCCTGTAACGGAGGCGTCCAGTTACTGACCACCAGTTGGTAACACGGATACAGTACCGCCTGTAACGGAGGTGCCCAGTTACTGACCACCACTTGGTAACACGGGTACAGTACCGCCTGTAACGGAGGCGTCCAGTTACTGACCACCAGTTGGTAACACGGGTACAGTACCGCCTGTAATAGAGGTGTCCAGTTACTGACCACCAGTTGGTAACACGGGTACAATACCGCCTGTAACGGAGGTGCCCAGTTACTGACCACCACTTGGTAACACGGGTATACAGTACCGCCTGTAACGGAGGTGCCCAGTTACTGACCACCAGTTGGTAACACGGGTACAATACCGCCTGTAACGGAGGTGCCCAGTTACTGACCACCAGTTGGTAACACGGGTACAGTACCGCCTGTAACGGAGGTGTCCAGTTACTGACCAGCAGTTGGTAACACGGGTACAGTACCGCCTGTAACGGAGGTGTCCAGTTACTGACCACCACTTGGTAACACGGGTATACAGTACCGCCTGTAACGAAGGTTCCCAGTTACTGACCACCAGTTGGTAACACGGGTATACAGTACCGCCTGTAACGGAGGCGCCCAGTTACTGACCACCAGTTGGTAACACGGGTACAGTACCGCCTGTAACGGAGGTGTCCAGTTACTGACCACCACTTGGTAACACGGGTACAGTACCGCCTGTAACGGAGGCGTCCAGTTACTGACCACCAGTTGGTAACACGGGTACAGTACCGCCTGTAACGGAGGTGCCCAGTTACTGACCACCACTTGGTAACACGGGTACAGTACCGCCTGTAACAGAGGTGCCCAGTTACTGACCACCAGTTGGTAACACGGGTACAGTACCGCCTGTAACGGAGGTGCCCAGTTACTGACCACCAGTTGGTAACACGGGTACAGTACCGCCTGTAACGGAGGTGTCCAGTTACTGACCAGCAGTTGGTAACACGGGTACAGTACCGCCTGCAACGGAGGTGTCCAGTTACTGACCACCACTTGGTAACACGGGTACAGTACCGCCTGTAACGGAGGTGCCCAGTTTCTGACCACCACTTGGTAACACGGGTACAGTACCGCCTGTAACGGAGGTGCCCAGTTACTGACCACCACTTGGTAACACGGGTACAGTACCGCCTGTAACGGAGGTGCCCAGTTACTGACCAGCAGTTGGTAACACGGGTACAGTACCGCCTGTAACGGAGGTGCCCAGTTACTGACCACCACTTGGTAACACGGGTACAGTACCGCCTGTAACGGAGGTGCCCAGTTACTGACCAGCAGTTGGTAACACGGGTACAATACCGCCTGTAACGGAGGTGCCCAGTTACTGACCACCAGTTGGTAACACGGGTACAGTACCGCCTGTAACGGAGGTGCCCAGTTACTGACCAGCAGTTGGTAACACGGGTACAATACCGCCTGTAACGGAGGTGCCCAGATACTGACCACCAGTTGGTAACACGGGTACAGTACCGCCTGTAACGGAGGTGTCCAGTTTCTGACCACCATTTGGTAACACGGGTATACAGTACCGCCTGTAACGGAGGTGCCCAGTTACTGACCACCAGTTGGTAACACGGGTACAGTACCGCCTGTAACGGAGGTGCCCAGTTACTGACCACCATTTGGTAACACGGGTACAGTACCGCCTGTAATAGAGGTGCCCAGTTACTGACCACCAGTTGGTAACACGGGTACAGTACCGCCTGTAATGGAGGTGTACAGTTACTGACCACCAGTTGGTAACACGGGTACAGTATCGCCTGTAACGGAGGTGTCCAGTTACTGACCACCAGTTGGTAACACGGGTACAGTACCGCCTGTAACGGAGGCGTCCAGTTACTGACCACCAGTTGGCAACACGGGTACAGTACCGCCTGTAACGGAGGTGTCCAGTTACTGACCACCACTTGGTAACACGGGTACAGTACCGCCTGTAACGGAGGTGTCCAGTTACTAACCACCAGTTGGTAACACGGGTACAGTACCGCCTGCAATAGAGGTGTCCAGTTACTGACCACCAGTTGGTAACACGGGTACAGTACCGCCTGTAATAGAGGTGTCCAGTTACTGACCACCAGTTGGTAACACGGGTACAGTACCGCCTGTAACGGAGGTGCCCAGTTACTGACCACCACTTGGTAACACGGGTACAGTACCGCCTGTAACGGAGGTGTCCAGTTACTGACCACCAGTTGGTAATACGGGTACAGTACCGCCTGTAATAGAGGCGCCCAGTTACTGACCACCATTTGGTAACACGGGTACAGTACCGCCTGTAATAGAGGTGTCCAGTTACTGACCACCAGTTGGTAACACGGGTACAGTACCGCCTGTAACGGAGGTGCCCAGTTACTGACCACCAGTTGGTAACACGGGTACAGTACCGCCTGTAATAGAGGTGTCCAGTTACTGACCACCACTTGGTAACACGGGTACAGTACCGCCTGCAACGGAGGTGCAAAGTTACTGACCACCACTTGGTAACACGGGTACAGTACCGCCTGTAACGGAGGTGCCCAGTTACTGACCACCATTTGGTAACACGGGTACAGTACCGCCTGTAACGGAGGTGTCCAGTTACTGACCACCAGTTGGTAACACGGGTACAGTACCGCCTGTAATAGAGGTGTCCAGTTACTGACCACCACTTGGTAACACGGGTACAGTACCGCCTGCAACGGAGGTGCCCAGTTACTGACCACCAGTTGGTAACACGGGTACAGTACCGCCTGTAACGGAGGTGCCCAGTTACTGACCACCAGTTGGTAACACGGGTACAGTACCGCCTGTAACGGAGGTGCCCAGTTACTGACCAGCAGTTGGTAACACGGGTACAGTACCGCCTGTAACGGAGGTGCCCAGTTACTGACCACCACTTGGTAACACGGGTACAGTACCGCCTGTAACGGAGGTGCCCAGTTACTGACCACCAGTTGGTAACACGGGTACAGTACCGCCTGTAACGGAGGTGCCCAGTTACTGACCACCACTTGGTAACACGGGTACAGTACCGCCTGTAACGGAGGCGCCCAGTTACTGACCACCACTTGGTAACACGGGTACAGTACCGCCTGTAACGGAGGTGTCCAGTTACTGACCACCATTTGGTAACACGGGTACAGTACCGCCTGTAATAGAGGTGTCCAGTTACTGACCACCAGTTGGTAACACGGGTACAATACCGCCTGTAACGGAGGTGCCCAGTTACTGACCACCAGTTGGTAACACGGGTACAGTACCGCCTGTAACGGAGGTGTCCAGTTACTGACCAGCAGTTGGTAACACGGGTACAGTACCGCCTGTAACGGAGGTGTCCAGTTACTGACCACCACTTGGTAACACGGGTATACAGTACCGCCTGTAACGAAGGTTCCCAGTTACTGACCACCAGTTGGTAACACGGGTATACAGTACCGCCTGTAACGGAGGCGCCCAGTTACTGACCACCAGTTGGTAACACGGGTACAGTACCGCCTGTAATAGAGGTGTCCAGTTACTGAACACCAGTTGGTAACACGGGTACAGTACCGCCTGTAACGGAGGTGCCCAGTTACTGACCACCACATGGTAACACGGGTACAGTACCGCCTGCAACGGAGGTGCCCAGTTACTGACCACCACTTGGTAACACGGGTACAGTACCGCCTGTAACGGAGGTGCCCAGTTACTGACCAGCAGTTGGTAACACAGGTACAATACCGCCTGTAACGGAGGTGCCCAGTTACTGACCACCAGTTGGTAACACGGGTACAGTACCGCCTGTAACGGAGGTCCCCAGTTACTGACCAGCAGTTGGTAACACGGGTACAATACCGCCTGTAACGGAGGTGCCCAGATACTGACCACCAGTTGGTAACACGGGTACAGTACCGCCTGTAACGGAGGTGTCCAGTTTCTGACCACCATTTGGTAACACGGGTATACAGTACCGCCTGTAGCGGAGGTGCCCAGTTACTGACCACCAGTTGGTAACACGGGTACAGTACCGCCTGTAACAGAGGTGCCCAGTTACTGACCACCATTTGGTAACACGGGTACAGTACCGCCTGTAATAGAGGTGCCCAGTTACTGACCACCAGTTGGTAACACGGGTACAGTACCGCCTGTAACGGAGGTGCCCAGTTACTGACCACCAGTTGGTAACACGGGTACAGTACCGCCTGTAACGGAGGTGCCCAGTTACTGACCAGCAGTTGGTAACACGGGTACAGTACCGCCTGTAACGGAGGTGCCCAGTTACTGACCACCAGTTGGTAACACGGGTACAATACCGCCTGTAACGGAGGTGCCCAGTTACTGACCACCAGTTGGTAACACGGGTACAGTACCGCCTGTAACGGAGGTGTCCAGTTACTGACCAGCAGTTGGTAACACGGGTACAGTACCGCCTGTAACGGAGGTGTCCAGTTACTGACCACCACTTGGTAACACGGGTATACAGTACCGCCTGTAACGAAGGTTCCCAGTTACTGACCACCAGTTGGTAACACGGGTATACAGTACCGCCTGTAACGGAGGCGCCCAGTTACTGACCACCAGTTGGTAACACGGGTACAGTACCGCCTGTAATAGAGGTGTCCAGTTACTGAACTCCAGTTGGTAACACGGGTACAGTACCGCCTGTAACGGAGGTGTCCAGTTTCTGACCACCATTTGGTAACACGGGTATACAGTACCGCCTGTAGCGGAGGTGCCCAGTTACTGACCAGCAGTTGGTAACACGGGTACAATACCGCCTGTAACGGAGGTGCCCAGATACTGACCACCAGTTGGTAACACGGGTACAGTACCGCCTGTAACGGAGGTGTCCAGTTTCTGACCACCATTTGGTAACACGGGTATACAGTACCGCCTGTAGCGGAGGCGCCCAGTTACTGACCACCAGTTGGTAACACGGGTACAGTACCGCCTGTAACGGAGGTGTCCAGTTACTGACCACCATTTGGTAACACGGGTACAGTACCGCCTGTAATAGAGGTGTCCAGTTACTGACCACCATTTGGTAACACGGGTACAGTACCGCCTGCAATAGAGGTGTCCAGTTACTGACCACCAGTTGGTAACACGGGTACAGTACCGCCTGTAATAGAGGTGTCCAGTTACTGACCACCAGTTGGTAACACGGGTACAGTACCGCCTGTAACGGAGGTGCCCAGTTACTGACCACCACTTGGTAACACGGGTACAGTACCGCCTGTAATAGAGGTGCCCAGTTACTGACCACCATTTGGTAACACGGGTACAGTACCGCCTGTAACGGAGGTGTCCAGTTACTGACCACCACTTGGTAACACGGGTACAGTACCGCCTGTAACGGAGGTGTCCAGTTACTGACCATCAGTTGGTAACACGGGTACAGTACCGCCTGTAATAGAGGTGCCCAGTTACTGACCACCATTTGGTAACACGGGTACAGTACCGCCTGTAATAGAGGTGTCCCGCCTGTAACGGAGGTGCCCAGTTACTGACCACCATTTGGTAACACGGGTACAGTACCGCCTGTAACGGAGGTGTCCAGTTACTGACCACCAGTTGGTAACACGGGTACAGTACCGCCTGTAATAGAGGTGTCCAGTTACTGACCACCACTTGGTAACACGGGTACAGTACCGCCTGCAACGGAGGTGCCCAGTTACTGACCACCAGTTGGTAACACGGGTACAGTACCGCCTGCAACGGAGGTGCCCAGTTACTGACCACCAGTTGGTAACACGGGTACAGTACCGCCTGTAACGGAGGTGCCCAGTTACTGACCAGCAGTTGGTAACACGGGTACAGTACCGCCTGTAACGGAGGTGCCCAGTTACTGACCACCAGTTGGTAACACGGGTACAATACCGCCTGTAACGGAGGTGCCCAGTTACTGACCACCAGTTGGTAACACGGGTACAGTACCGCCTGTAACGGAGGTGTCCAGTTACTGACCAGCAGTTGGTAACACGGGTACAGTACCGCCTGTAACGGAGGTGTCCAGTTACTGACCACCACTTGGTAACACGGGTATACAGTACCGCTTGTAACGAAGGTTCCCAGTTACTGACCACCAGTTGGTAACACGGGTATACAGTACCGCCTGTAACGGAGGCGCCCAGTTACTGACCACCAGTTGGTAACACGGGTACAGTACCGCCTGTAATAGAGGTGTCCAGTTACTGAATTCCAGTTGGTAACACGGGTACAGTACCGCCTGTAACGGAGGTGCCCAGTTACTGACCACCACATGGTAACACGGGTACAGTACCGCCTGCAACGGAGGTGCCCAGTTACTGACCACCACTTGGTAACACGGGTACAGTACCGCCTGTAACGGAGGTGCCCAGTTACTGACCAGCAGTTGGTAACACAGGTACAATACCGCCTGTAACGGAGGTGCCCAGTTACTGACCACCAGTTGGTAACACGGGTACAGTACCGCCTGTAACGGAGGTCCCCAGTTACTGACCAGCAGTTGGTAACACGGGTACAATACCGCCTGTAACGGAGGTGCCCAGATACTGACCACCAGTTGGTAACACGGGTACAGTACCGCCTGTAACGGAGGTGTCCAGTTTCTGACCACCATTTGGTAACACGGGTATACAGTACCGCCTGTAGCGGAGGTGCCCAGTTACTGACCACCAGTTGGTAACACGGGTACAGTACCGCCTGTAACGGAGGTGCCCAGTTACTGACCACCATTTGGTAACACGGGTACAGTACCGCCTGTAATAGAGGTGCCCAGTTACTGACCACCAGTTGGTAACACGGGTACAGTACCGCCTGTAACGGAGGTGCCCAGTTACTGACCACCAGTTGATAACACGGGTACAGTACCGCCTGTAACGGAGGTGCCCAGTTACTGACCAGCAGTTGGTAACACGGGTACAGTACCGCCTGTAACGGAGGTGCCCAGTTACTGACCACCACTTGGTAACACGGGTACAGTACCGCCTGTAACGGAGGTGCCCAGTTACTGACCACCAGTTGGTAACACGGGTACAGTCCCGCCTGTAACGGAGGTGCCCAGTTACTGACCACCACTTGGTAACACGGGTACAGTACCGCCTGTAACGGAGGCGCCCAGTTACTGACCACCACTTGGTAACACGGGTACAGTACCGCCTGTAACGGAGGTGTCCAGTTACTGACCACCATTTGGTAACACGGGTACAGTACCGCCTGTAATAGAGGTGTCCAGTTACTGACCACCCGTTGGTAACACGGGTACAGTACCGCCTGTAACGGAGGTGTCCAGTTACTGACCACCACTTGGTAACACGGGTACAGTACCGCCTGTAACGGAGGCGTCCAGTTACTGACCACCAGTTGGTAACACGGATACAGTACCGCCTGTAACGGAGGTGCCCAGTTACTGACCACCACTTGGTAACACGGGTACAGTACCGCCTGTAACGGAGGCGTCCAGTTACTGACCACCAGTTGGTAACACGGGTACAGTACCGCCTGTAATAGAGGTGTCCAGTTACTGACCACCAGTTGGTAACACGGGTACAATACCGCCTGTAACGGAGGTGCCCAGTTACTGACCACCACTTGGTAACACGGGTATACAGTACCGCCTGTAACGGAGGTGCCCAGTTACTGACCACCAGTTGGTAACACGGGTACAATACCGCCTGTAACGGAGGTGCCCAGTTACTGACCACCAGTTGGTAACACGGGTACAGTACCGCCTGTAACGGAGGTGTCCAGTTACTGACCAGCAGTTGGTAACACGGGTACAGTACCGCCTGTAACGGAGGTGTCCAGTTACTGACCACCACTTGGTAACACGGGTATACAGTACCGCCTGTAACGAAGGTTCCCAGTTACTGACCACCAGTTGGTAACACGGGTATACAGTACCGCCTGTAACGGAGGCGCCCAGTTACTGACCACCAGTTGGTAACACGGGTACAGTACCGCCTGTAACGGAGGTGTCCAGTTACTGACCACCACTTGGTAACACGGGTACAGTACCGCCTGTAACGGAGGCGTCCAGTTACTGACCACCAGTTGGTAACACGGGTACAGTACCGCCTGTAACGGAGGTGCCCAGTTACTGACCACCACTTGGTAACACGGGTACAGTACCGCCTGTAACAGAGGTGCCCAGTTACTGACCACCAGTTGGTAACACGGGTACAGTACCGCCTGTAACGGAGGTGCCCAGTTACTGACCACCAGTTGGTAACACGGGTACAGTACCGCCTGTAACGGAGGTGTCCAGTTACTGACCAGCAGTTGGTAACACGGGTACAGTACCGCCTGCAACGGAGGTGTCCAGTTACTGACCACCACTTGGTAACACGGGTACAGTACCGCCTGTAACGGAGGTGCCCAGTTTCTGACCACCACTTGGTAACACGGGTACAGTACCGCCTGTAACGGAGGTGCCCAGTTACTGACCACCACTTGGTAACACGGGTACAGTACCGCCTGTAACGGAGGTGCCCAGTTACTGACCAGCAGTTGGTAACACGGGTACAGTACCGCCTGTAACGGAGGTGCCCAGTTACTGACCACCACTTGGTAACACGGGTACAGTACCGCCTGTAACGGAGGTGCCCAGTTACTGACCAGCAGTTGGTAACACGGGTACAATACCGCCTGTAACGGAGGTGCCCAGTTACTGACCACCAGTTGGTAACACGGGTACAGTACCGCCTGTAACGGAGGTGCCCAGTTACTGACCAGCAGTTGGTAACACGGGTACAATACCGCCTGTAACGGAGGTGCCCAGATACTGACCACCAGTTGGTAACACGGGTACAGTACCGCCTGTAACGGAGGTGTCCAGTTTCTGACCACCATTTGGTAACACGGGTATACAGTACCGCCTGTAACGGAGGTGCCCAGTTACTGACCACCAGTTGGTAACACGGGTACAGTACCGCCTGTAACGGAGGTGCCCAGTTACTGACCACCATTTGGTAACACGGGTACAGTACCGCCTGTAATAGAGGTGCCCAGTTACTGACCACCAGTTGGTAACACGGGTACAGTACCGCCTGTAATGGAGGTGTACAGTTACTGACCACCAGTTGGTAACACGGGTACAGTATCGCCTGTAACGGAGGTGTCCAGTTACTGACCACCAGTTGGTAACACGGGTACAGTACCGCCTGTAACGGAGGCGTCCAGTTACTGACCACCAGTTGGCAACACGGGTACAGTACCGCCTGTAACGGAGGTGTCCAGTTACTGACCACCACTTGGTAACACGGGTACAGTACCGCCTGTAACGGAGGTGTCCAGTTACTAACCACCAGTTGGTAACACGGGTACAGTACCGCCTGCAATAGAGGTGTCCAGTTACTGACCACCAGTTGGTAACACGGGTACAGTACCGCCTGTAATAGAGGTGTCCAGTTACTGACCACCAGTTGGTAACACGGGTACAGTACCGCCTGTAACGGAGGTGCCCAGTTACTGACCACCACTTGGTAACACGGGTACAGTACCGCCTGTAACGGAGGTGTCCAGTTACTGACCACCAGTTGGTAATACGGGTACAGTACCGCCTGTAATAGAGGCGCCCAGTTACTGACCACCATTTGGTAACACGGGTACAGTACCGCCTGTAATAGAGGTGTCCAGTTACTGACCACCAGTTGGTAACACGGGTACAGTACCGCCTGTAACGGAGGTGCCCAGTTACTGACCACCAGTTGGTAACACGGGTACAGTACCGCCTGTAATAGAGGTGTCCAGTTACTGACCACCACTTGGTAACACGGGTACAGTACCGCCTGCAACGGAGGTGCAAAGTTACTGACCACCACTTGGTAACACGGGTACAGTACCGCCTGTAACGGAGGTGCCCAGTTACTGACCACCATTTGGTAACACGGGTACAGTACCGCCTGTAACGGAGGTGTCCAGTTACTGACCACCAGTTGGTAACACGGGTACAGTACCGCCTGTAATAGAGGTGTCCAGTTACTGATTACCACTTGGTAACACGGGTACAGTACCGCCTGCAACGGAGGTGCCCAGTTACTGACCACCAGTTGGTAACACGGGTACAGTACCGCCTGTAACGGAGGTGCCCAGTTACTGACCACCAGTTGGTAACACGGGTACAGTACCGCCTGTAACGGAGGTCCCCAGTTACTGACCAGCAGTTGGTAACACGGGTACAATACCGCCTGTAACGGAGGTGCCCAGATACTGACCACCAGTTGGTAACACGGGTACAGTACCGCCTGTAACGGAGGTGTCCAGTTTCTGACCACCATTTGGTAACACGGGTATACAGTACCGCCTGTAGCGGAGGTGCCCAGTTACTGACCACCAGTTGGTAACACGGGTACAGTACCGCCTGTAACGGAGGTGCCCAGTTACTGACCACCATTTGGTAACACGGGTACAGTACCGCCTGTAATAGAGGTGCCCAGTTACTGACCACCAGTTGGTAACACGGGTACAGTACCGCCTGTAACGGAGGTGCCCAGTTACTGACCACCAGTTGGTAACACGGGTACAGTACCGCCTGTAACGGAGGTGCCCAGTTACTGACCAGCAGTTGGTAACACGGGTACAGTACCGCCTGTAACGGAGGTGCCCAGTTACTGACCACCAGTTGGTAACACGGGTACAATACCGCCTGTAACGGAGGTGCCCAGTTACTGACCACCAGTTGGTAACACGGGTACAGTACCGCCTGTAACGGAGGTGTCCAGTTACTGACCAGCAGTTGGTAACACGGGTACAGTACCGCCTGTAACGGAGGTGTCCAGTTACTGACCACCACTTGGTAACACGGGTATACAGTACCGCCTG
Organism: Chirona hameri; assembly: GCA_036785665.1. Taxonomy (NCBI): domain Eukaryota; kingdom Metazoa; phylum Arthropoda; class Thecostraca; order Balanomorpha; family Balanidae; genus Chirona; species Chirona hameri. Next base: position 64,059 of record JAXIVJ010002125.1, on the reverse strand, counting down.
TAACGAAGGTTCCCAGTTACTGACCACCAGTTGGTAACACGGGTATACAGTACCGCCTGTAACGGAGGCGCCCAGTTACTGACCACCAGTTGGTAACACGGGTACAGTACCGCCTGTAATAGAGGTGTCCAGTTACTGAACTCCAGTTGGTAACACGGGTACAGTACCGCCTGTAACGGAGGTGTCCAGTTTCTGACCACCATTTGGTAACACGGGTATACAGTACCGCCTGTAGCGGAGGTGCCCAGTTACTGACCAGCAGTTGGTAACACGGGTACAATACCGCCTGTAACGGAGGTGCCCAGATACTGACCACCAGTTGGTAACACGGGTACAGTACCGCCTGTAACGGAGGTGTCCAGTTTCTGACCACCATTTGGTAACACGGGTATACAGTACCGCCTGTAGCGGAGGTGCCCAGTTACTGACCACCAGTTGGTAACACGGGTACAGTACCGCCTGTAACGGAGGTGTCCAGTTTCTGACCACCATTTGGTAACACGGGTACAGTACCGCCTGTAATAGAGGTGTCCAGTTACTGACCACCATTTGGTAACACGGGTACAGTACCGCCTGCAATAGAGGTGTCCAGTTACTGACCACCAGTTGGTAACACGGGTACAGTACCGCCTGTAATAGAGGTGTCCAGTTACTGACCACCAGTTGGTAACACGGGTACAGTACCGCCTGTAACGGAGGTGCCCAGTTACTGACCACCACTTGGTAACACGGGTACAGTACCGCCTGTAATAGAGGTGCCCAGTTACTGACCACCATTTGGTAACACGGGTACAGTACCGCCTGTAACGGAGGTGTCCAGTTACTGACCACCAGTTGGTAACACGGGTACAGTACCGCCTGTAATAGAGGTGCCCAGTTACTGACCACCATTTGGTAACACGGGTACAGTACCGCCTGTAATAGAGGTGTCCCGCCTGTAACGGAGGTGCCCAGTTACTGACCACCATTTGGTAACACGGGTACAGTACCGCCTGTAACGGAGGTGTCCAGTTACTGACCACCAGTTGGTAACACGGGTACAGTACCGCCTGTAATAGAGGTGTCCAGTTACTGAACTCCAGTTGGTAACACGGGTACAGTACCGCCTGTAACGGAGGTGTCCAGTTTCTGACCACCATTTGGTAACACGGGTATACAGTACCGCCTGTAGCGGAGGTGCCCAGTTACTGACCAGCAGTTGGTAACACGGGTACAATACCGCCTGTAACGGAGGTGCCCAGATACTGACCACCAGTTGGTAACACGGGTACAGTACCGCCTGTAACGGAGGTGTCCAGTTTCTGACCACCATTTGGTAACACGGGTATACAGTACCGCCTGTAGCGGAGGCGCCCAGTTACTGACCACCAGTTGGTAACACGGGTACAGTACCGCCTGTAACGGAGGTGTCCAGTTACTGACCACCATTTGGTAACACGGGTACAGTACCGCCTGTAATAGAGGTGTCCAGTTACTGACCACCATTTGGTAACACGGGTACAGTACCGCCTGCAATAGAGGTGTCCAGTTACTGACCACCAGTTGGTAACACGGGTACAGTACCGCCTGTAATAGAGGTGTCCAGTTACTGACCACCAGTTGGTAACACGGGTACAGTACCGCCTGTAACGGAGGTGCCCAGTTACTGACCACCACTTGGTAACACGGGTACAGTACCGCCTGTAATAGAGGTGCCCAGTTACTGACCACCATTTGGTAACACGGGTACAGTACCGCCTGTAACGGAGGTGTCCAGTTACTGACCATCAGTTGGTAACACGGGTACAGTACCGCCTGTAATAGAGGTGCCCAGTTACTGACCACCATTTGGTAACACGGGTACAGTACCGCCTGTAATAGAGGTGTCCCGCCTGTAACGGAGGTGCCCAGTTACTGACCACCATTTGGTAACACGGGTACAGTACCGCCTGTAACGGAGGTGTCCAGTTACTGACCACCAGTTGGTAACACGGGTACAGTACCGCCTGTAATAGAGGTGTCCAGTTACTGACCACCACTTGGTAACACGGGTACAGTACCGCCTGCAACGGAGGTGCCCAGTTACTGACCACCAGTTGGTAACACGGGTACAGTACCGCCTGTAACGGAGGTGCCCAGTTACTGACCACCAGTTGGTAACACGGGTACAGTACCGCCTGTAACGGAGGTGCCCAGTTACTGACCAGCAGTTGGTAACACGGGTACAGTACCGCCTGTAACGGAGGTGCCCAGTTACTGACCACCAGTTGGTAACACGGGTACAATACCGCCTGTAACGGAGGTGCCCAGTTACTGACCACCAGTTGGTAACACGGGTACAGTACCGCCTGTAACGGAGGTGTCCAGTTACTGACCAGCAGTTGGTAACACGGGTACAGTACCGCCTGTAACGGAGGTGTCCAGTTACTGACCACCACTTGGTAACACGGGTATACAGTACCGCCTGTAACGAAGGTTCCCAGTTACTGACCACCAGTTGGTAACACGGGTATACAGTACCGCCTGTAACGGAGGCGCCCAGTTACTGACCACCAGTTGGTAACACGGGTACAGTACCGCCTGTAATAGAGGTGTCCAGTTACTGAACTCCAGTTGGTAACACGGGTACAGTACCGCCTGTAACGGAGGTGCCCAGTTACTGACCACCACATGGTAACACGGGTACAGTACCGCCTGCAACGGAGGTGCCCAGTTACTGACCACCACTTGGTAACACGGGTACAGTACCGCCTGTAACGGAGGTGCCCAGTTACTGACCAGCAGTTGGTAACACAGGTACAATACCGCCTGTAACGGAGGTGCCCAGTTACTGACCACCAGTTGGTAACACGGGTACAGTACCGCCTGTAACGGAGGTCCCCAGTTACTGACCAGCAGTTGGTAACACGGGTACAATACCGCCTGTAACGGAGGTGCCCAGATACTGACCACCAGTTGGTAACACGGGTACAGTACCGCCTGTAACGGAGGTGTCCAGTTTCTGACCACCATTTGGTAACACGGGTATACAGTACCGCCTGTAGCGGAGGTGCCCAGTTACTGACCACCAGTTGGTAACACGGGTACAGTACCGCCTGTAACGGAGGTGCCCAGTTACTGACCACCATTTGGTAACACGGGTACAGTACCGCCTGTAATAGAGGTGCCCAGTTACTGACCACCAGTTGGTAACACGGGTACAGTACCGCCTGTAACGGAGGTGCCCAGTTACTGACCACCAGTTGGTAACACGGGTACAGTACCGCCTGTAACGGAGGTGCCCAGTTACTGACCAGCAGTTGGTAACACGGGTACAGTACCGCCTGTAACGGAGGTGCCCAGTTACTGACCACCAGTTGGTAACACGGGTACAATACCGCCTGTAACGGAGGTGCCCAGTTACTGACCACCAGTTGGTAACACGGGTACAGTACCGCCTGTAACGGAGGTGTCCAGTTACTGACCAGCAGTTGGTAACACGGGTACAGTACCGCCTGTAACGGAGGTGTCCAGTTACTGACCACCACTTGGTAACACGGGTATACAGTACCGCCTGTAACGAAGGTTCCCAGTTACTGACCACCAGTTGGTAACACGGGTATACAGTACCGCCTGTAACGGAGGCGCCCAGTTACTGACCACCAGTTGGTAACACGGGTACAGTACCGCCTGTAATAGAGGTGTCCAGTTACTGAACTCCAGTTGGTAACACGGGTACAGTACCGCCTGTAACGGAGGTGTCCAGTTTCTGACCACCATTTGGTAACACGGGTATACAGTACCGCCTGTAGCGGAGGTGCCCAGTTACTGACCAGCAGTTGGTAACACGGGTACAATACCGCCTGTAACGGAGGTGCCCAGATACTGACCACCAGTTGGTAACACGGGTACAGTACCGCCTGTAACGGAGGTGTCCAGTTTCTGACCACCATTTGGTAACACGGGTATACAGTACCGCCTGTAGCGGAGGTGCCCAGTTACTGACCACCAGTTGGTAACACGGGTACAGTACCGCCTGTAACGGAGGTGTCCAGTTTCTGACCACCATTTGGTAACACGGGTACAGTACCGCCTGTAATAGAGGTGTCCAGTTACTGACCACCATTTGGTAACACGGGTACAGTACCGCCTGCAATAGAGGTGTCCAGTTACTGACCACCAGTTGGTAACACGGGTACAGTACCGCCTGTAATAGAGGTGTCCAGTTACTGACCACCAGTTGGTAACACGGGTACAGTACCGCCTGTAACGGAGGTGCCCAGTTACTGACCACCACTTGGTAACACGGGTACAGTACCGCCTGTAATAGAGGTGCCCAGTTACTGACCACCATTTGGTAACACGGGTACAGTACCGCCTGTAACGGAGGTGTCCAGTTACTGACCACCAGTTGGTAACACGGGTACAGTACCGCCTGTAATAGAGGTGCCCAGTTACTGACCACCATTTGGTAACACGGGTACAGTACCGCCTGTAATAGAGGTGTCCCGCCTGTAACGGAGGTGCCCAGTTACTGACCACCATTTGGTAACACGGGTACAGTACCGCCTGTAACGGAGGTGTCCAGTTACTGACCACCAGTTGGTAACACGGGTACAGTACCGCCTGTAATAGAGGTGTCCAGTTACTGACCACCACTTGGTAACACGGGTACAGTACCGCCTGCAACGGAGGTGCCCAGTTACTGACCACCAGTTGGTAACACGGGTACAGTACCGCCTGTAACGGAGGTGCCCAGTTACTGACCACCAGTTGGTAACACGGGTACAGTACCGCCTGTAACGGAGGTGCCCAGTTACTGACCAGCAGTTGGTAACACGGGTACAGTACCGCCTGTAACGGAGGTGCCCAGTTACTGACCACCAGTTGGTAACACGGGTACAATACCGCCTGTAACGGAGGTGCCCAGTTACTGACCACCAGTTGGTAACACGGGTACAGTACCGCCTGTAACGGAGGTGTCCAGTTACTGACCAGCAGTTGGTAACACGGGTACAGTACCGCCTGTAACGGAGGTGTCCAGTTACTGACCACCACTTGGTAACACGGGTATACAGTACCGCCTGTAACGAAGGTTCCCAGTTACTGACCACCAGTTGGTAACACGGGTATACAGTACCGCCTGTAACGGAGGCGCCCAGTTACTGACCACCAGTTGGTAACACGGGTACAGTACCGCCTGTAATAGAGGTGTCCAGGTACTGAACTCCAGTTGGTAACACGGGTACAGTACCGCCTGTAACGGAGGTGCCCAGTTACTGACCACCACTTGGTAACACGGGTACAGTACCGCCTGTAACGGAGGTGCCCAGTTACTGACCACCACTTGGTAACACGGGTACAGTACCGCCTGTAACGGAGGTGCCCAGTTACTGACCAGCAGTTGGTAACACGGGTACAATACCGCCTGTAACGGAGGTGCCCAGTTACTGACCACCAGTTGGTAACACGGGTACAGTACCGCCTGTAACGGAGGTGCCCAGTTACTGACCACCACTTGGTAACACGGGTACAGTACCGCCTGTAACGGAGGTGCCCAGTTACTGACCACCATTTGGTAACACGGGTACAGTACCGCCTGTAACGGAGGTGCCCAGTTACTGACCACCACTTGGTAACACGGGTACAGTACCGCCTGTAACGGAGGTGCCCAGTTACTGACCAGCAGTTGGTAACACGGGTACAATACCGCCTGTAACGGAGGTGCCCAGTTACTGACCACCAGTTGGTAACACGGGTACAGTACCGCCTGTAACGGAGGTGCCCAGTTACTGACCACCACTTGGTAACACGGGTATACAGTACCGCCTGTAACGAAGGTTCCCAGTTACTGACCACCAGTTGGTAACACGGGTATACAGTACCGCCAGTAACGGAGGCGCCCAGTTACTGACCACCAGTTGGTAACACGGGTACAGTACCGCCTGTAATAGAGGTGTCCAGTTACTGACCACCAGTTGGTAACACGGGTACAGTACCGCCTGTAACGGAGGTGCCCAGTTACTGACCACCAGTTGGTAACACGGATACAGTACCGCCTGTAACGGAGGTGCCCAGTTACTGACCACCATTTGGTAACACGGGTACAGTACCGCCTGTAATAGAGGTGTCCAGTTACTGACCACCAGTTGGTAACACGGGTACAGTACCGCCTGTAACGGAGGTGCCCAGTTACTGACCACCAGTTGGTAACACGGGTACAGTACCGCCTGTAATAGAGGTGTCCAGTTACTGACCACCACTTGGTAACACGGGTACAGTACCGCCTGCAACGGAGGTGCCCAGTTACTGACAACCAGTTGGTAACACGGGTACAGTACCGCCTGTAACGGAGGTGCCCAGTTACTGACCACCAGTTGGTAACACGGGTACAGTACCGCCTGTAACGGAGGTGCCCAGTTACTGACCACGACTTGGTAACACGGGTACAGTACCGCCTGTAACGGAGGTGCCCAGTTACTGACCACGACTTGGTAACACGGGTACAGTACCGCCTGTAACGGAGGTGCCCAGTTACTGACCACGACTTGGTAACACGGGTACAGTACCGCCTGTAACGGAGGTGCCCAGTTACTGACCACCAGTTGGTAACACGGGTACAATACCGTCTGTAACGGAGGTGCCCAGTTGCTGACCACCACTTGGTAACACGGGTACAGTACCGCCTGTAAGTGGAACTGTAATAAAGGCACATACTGGAAGCATTCGTATTTAAAGGTAGAATTTGCATTGCATTTGACGACAGTCGTAAGTCCTGGATACAATCAGTGTTTTACACTTTCTATATACAAACTGCAAATATCAGGATGCTGGTGAAGGGCTTAAAGGGAATATTTCATCTTTGTATTGGTTTTGATCTGAGATATCTATTATCTTTGGCCCTTATTGAAATGCCTAAATTATTAAGGTAATTTTCACCAAAACTTATCCGTTTTTAAGCAATTAAATTTCGAATTTGCAAAATGGAGTCTATGATAGTGCCGTCGTTGATTGGCTGACAGGCACTTCAAGATTGTTGGTTCTGGGAGTCCCATGAGCTGTATTTATTTATTTTTATTTTTATTTATTGAGCCAACAACCACAGGCACAGGGCCCACTTACGGTTGCAGTCATGCTGCCTCATGCAACAGGAAATTGAAACATTCACAAACTACATGAGTGCACATGGTACAATAAGAGAAACAACTATACTGCATAGTAAACACAGCAGCATAAAATAAATACATTAAAGGCGATTAAAATAGCCAGTGAAAGTAAGAACAAACTTGTAAATAAAGCGCTGATATAGGCACAAACCTAAAAATAGACAAATACATAAAAGCGCCGGTAAAAGTAAATATAAACGTGTAAATATAGCATAGGTATTTCTCGAACCTTGGCTTGATTATCCGCTGCGAATACGATGTAAACAATGCGATAGGTTGCGGTCTGAGTTGATTTTTTTCGCGTTGTTTGGAGACTCAATTTTTTTTTGTATTGAGCTATCGCAATGCCTCGCACTCGTCATTGTGTTCTTTGCGAGAGAAGACACAGGGATAACAACATACTGGTTTGTACCTATTCAAGTAGCCAGAATTGTCTGAAACGATTGTGCCATATAGTTAGCATCGTAAAGGTTTTCTGTATAGCTCTATAGCTCAATAATGGCGTCATCATCCCAAATTTAGAACTTTTTTTTGTATCAAGTTAAGTGACCTTTAGAGAGCAAAAAATATCACCATCGTTTTCAGCAGCACTTACTTCATATTTTCGACTACAACAGGCGTATATTTGACAACTTTCAGAAAGGTGAAACATTCCCTTTAAGGGAATGGATGTCGGCAAACAGCGACATATTCGTACCTATACGTATCCAGCGTCGAGTTACTAGTAATTTCCAAACACGTCTCGCAGGTCAATTTTGCCAAGCCGATCACGAATTTGTTTTTCATTTTGAAATCCAAGGCCACCTTCAAGGTCCAGGGACGGGGAACCGCATAACGTCTCGCATTTGAGGACCCACGAGCTTCAAATGGGTCCAAAAGAAAGGTCATGTGAACATCTAACGTGGGCTACCGGACCTGACCTGTGACCTATAACCTAAGAAGTCAAGCGCAATGTCAAAGAACAGGTTCAAATGAAGGCCAAGGTCAAGTAATATCCCTTGAACAGCCATTAGTTCTTCACTCGGGCTATCGTCTTGCTTACAGTACGAAATGGATTGTATTAATCCAATGGATTTGTGATCCAGTCCAATCCAATTATATTTGTATTGGATCAGAAATTTTGACTTTGATTGGGTTTGGATTGGATTCATTCTTATATGTTGAATATTAAACAACCACTCGATCTAAAAGGTTCACTATGAGGTGATTCTGCATGATAATGGATTAATTTGCGAAGAGTATATTTCTAACAAAACGACGTATTCAAAGAACTGTTATTGATGCAAAATGTAACAATTGTCTGAAAACCAGAATGGGCTGGTTTGGATCGGATCAGCTTCGCAGACATCTCGTGGATTTTGATTGGATCTGGATTATGACTTCATGGATTTTGATTGGATTGGATCGCAATCACTCAATCTATTTCATACTCTGGTCTTGATCAATTTTGAAGCTCGTGGCTCCTTATTTTCGGGACGTTATGAAGTTCCCCGTTCTTTGACTTTGAAGTTGACACCTAACCTCTTTGAGCCGATACATATCAGCTGCTTACCTGTCCCAGACCCATGACGAAGCGGCACACGATCAGCAGGGTGAAGCTGTAGTGAGCGCAGACTGGCGTCAGCAGACTGCCGATTGCTGAAACAAGAGCCAACAGCACAAGGTCGGAAGTCACTCGTATTAACTGATCTCTCATTGATTTGCAATGTAAATATATTCTTAATTAATCAGTAAATATCCAAGGGTGGATCCCGGATCGACATCGGAGTCATGGCCTCCCAAAACGACAGAAATCGGTCGAAAATTCACACGTTTCCTGATTTTGGGTGAATGTAAGCAAATTTTTCAGAGACAAGATTGATTTAATCAAGCTCTTAATGCACAGGCAAGTGAAACCCGAATTGAATATGGATCGTACTTTTTGGTATTTTCTCCCCCACCCACCAAACCAATTTGTTTTAGCTGTTCTAGATCAGTCAATGTTTTTAGATTCCGTGTTTGATTTTGTACGATAGTTTGTGCCGCAACGTAGTGGTGAAAGCTACCACCTTTGACCCCATCAGACAAGGAGCTGAGACTCATATATGTAGTCTGAGCCTGAGACACCCTCCTCCCCCTCCGTTCGGCTGCTTCGGAGGTGCCTTACGTCACCCACCGGAGAGGAAGATGCCGCAGAAGAAGACCAGCCTGGGGCCGTACACCTCGGCTATCCGTCCCGCCGGGAACTGCGTGAGGGCATAGCCCCAGAAGAAGCTGCTCAGCACGATGCCCTGCACGGACTCGTCCCAGTCGAACCCGTCCTGAAGACCACACAACGGTCACCTCACACCGATACACAGCAGTCTAGTGAAGACGACACAACGGCCACCTCATACCGATACACAGCAGTCTAGTGAAGACGACACAACGGCCACCTCATACCGATACACACGGCCACCTCATACCGATACACAGCAGTCTAGTGAAGACCACACAACGGCCACCTCACACCGATACACAGCAGTCTAGTGAAGACCACACAACGGCCACCTCACACCGATACACAGCAGTCTAGTGAAGACGACACAACGGCCACCTCATACCGATACACAGCAGTCTAGTGAAGACGACACAACGGCCACCTCATACCGATACACAGCAGTCTAGTGAAGGCGACACAACGGCTACCGCATACCGATACACAGCAGTCTAGTGAAGACGACACAACGGCCACCTCATACCGATACACAGCAGTCTAGTGAAGACGACACAACGGCTACCGCATACCGATACACAGCAGTCTAGTGAAGACGACACAACGGCCACCTCATACCGATACACACGGCCACCTCATACCGATACACAGTAGTCTAGTGAAGACGACACAACAGCTACCTCATACCGATACACAGCAGTCTAGTGAAGACGACACAACGGCCATCTCATACCGATACACAGCAGTCTAGTGAAGAAGACACAGCGGCTACCTTATACCGATACATAGCAGTCTAGTGAAGACGACACAACGGCCACCTCATACCGATACACAGCAGTCTAGTGAAGACGACACAACGGTCACCTCACACCGATACACGCGGCCACCTCATACCGATACACAGTAGTCTGGAGGAATTCGTACATCTGTTGCGGTAAAACGACGGTGAACGATCTAATTTATATTTAGATGAAATGAGTAAATGAAACGAGGCAATGATACCATGTCAAAGACGATATAACAACGAACAAGGTGATACGGACGATACGATAAGGACGATAAGACGAGACGAATAAGTGTATGAATGAATATCAATGAAATGAATCGAATATATCCGAGTCGAGACAACACTCTCTCAATTTCACACAAGTTTACGAAGTTTCTTATCATCTCGAGAATGTAGCTCACGCGACGATAAATGAAGTACCGCCGCGGGCGGCGACGACATCGTTCACGGAATACGCTGATTATCCGCCGTACCGACAGTGACCAGATATTTTCATACACTGCATACTGACGCTTTTTCGACATTTATCAATTTTACAAATGACTGTGTGCTATTTGGCAACCTGATCCCAGCATGGACGATATCTTCAACATCACGCGATGTCAGACTTCATGAACATCGATGCGCCGTGCCTTCTATTACATACATAGCAAGAACGAGAGCGACAAGTTGTTGGACTGAAACTAGGACAGCACGACACTGTCATTCTAAAGCCACTCCTAAATGGCCAGAGTGAGCGACAGCGGCAGCACAGTACCACGAGAACGTCCGCTATTGAACATGGCGTACCGCTCACCGTACCAATAACACACGTAGCCGTGCCCCGGAAAGAGCTTCCCCTTCCTGCTGGTCCGTACCGGATTGTACTCTGTGCCGTTGGACGGTCCTACTGGACAGGTGTGGCCGGTGGGGGTCGCTGAGGACTGATTCGCCACCATCTTCACAATGGCCACGGACATGTTGACCCGCATGGCGTACCCGGAGGCGAAGCCGAACAGGCCGACAATGGCGATGGCGTACCGCCACGGCAGACACGGCATCAGCTGACCTGAGGACGAGGTACAAACACGACATCAGCTGACGTGGGGACGTGGACACGGCGTCAGCTGACCTGGGGACGTGGACACGACATCAGCTGACCTGAGGACGAGGACACGACATCAGCTGACGTGGGGACGGGGTACAGACACGGTATCAGCTGAACTAGGGACGTGGACACGACATCAGCTGACGTGGGGACGGGGTACAGACACGGTATCAGCTGACCTAGGGACGAGGACACGACATCAGCTGACGTGGGGACGGGGTACAGACACGACATCAGCTGACCTGGGGACGTGGACACGACATCAGCTGGCCTTGGGACGGGTACAGACACGACATCAGCTGACCTGGAAACGGGGTACAGACACATTAGCTGACCTTGGGACGGGGTACAGACATGGCATCAGATGACCTGGGGACGGGGTACAGACACAGACACAGACACGGCGTCAGCAAACCTAGGGACGGGATACATACAAGGTCAGCTGACCTGGGGACGGGGTACAGACACGGCATCAGCTGACCTGGGGACGTGGACACGGCATCAGCTGATTTGGGGACGGGATACAGACACGGCATCAGCTGACCTGGGGACGTGGACACGGCATCAGCTGACCTGTGGACGTGGTACAGACACGGCATCAGCTTACCTGGGGACGTGTACACGGCATTGGCTGACCTGAGGACGTGGTACATACACGACATCAACTGACATGGGGACGTGTACACGGCATTGGCTGACCTGTGGACGTGGTACATACACGGCATAAACTGACATGGGGACGCAGACACGGCATCAGCTGACCTGGGGACGTGGACACGGCATCAGCTGATTTGGGGACGGGATACAGACACGGCATCAGCTGACCTGGGGACGAGGACACGACATCAGCTGACCTGGGGACGGGGTACAGACACGCCATCAGCTGACCTAGGGACGTGGACACGGCATCAGCTGATTTGGGGACGGGATACAGACACGGCATCAGCTGACCTGGGGACGTGGTCACGGCATCAGCTGATTTGGGGACGGGATACAGACACGGCATCAGCTGACCTGGGGACGTGGTCACGGCATCAGCTGATTTGGGGACGGGGTACAGACACGACATCAGTTGATTTGGGGACGGGGTACAGACACGACATTAGCTGACCTGAGGACGGGGTACAGACACATCAGCTGACCTGGATACGGGGACACATCAGCTGACCTGGAAATAATTGTCCTCCAAATGCTTCGTTAATTTTTGACACCACAGTCTTCCTTTTCATGACGCGCACGCGAACGAACGTCCGTGTTGCTGTGATACTCAGTGGGTCGACAGTGGGTCGTCTACTCAGTGTTGATGTGCTACTCAGTGGGTCGACAGTGGGTCGTCTACTTACACTGGTCTGCCTCAACGTTGACATCCGTCTCAATTTCGGCCAGCGCATCTGTGCTTTTGCTCTGCTCCATGTCTCCTGGTAGTTAGGCGGTACTGGAAGTGGATACAAATTTTGTCAAGAACATGCTTACATCGCGACATTATTTGCATTAATGCACATGACCGCCGTTTACCTCTTTGCTAACCTCTTTGTTTACCTCTTTGATTGTAAGAATTAGTATACATTGTACCTGAAATAATTGGACAATGGAATATGAATAGCTGCATCCATATTATACATTATCATACGAATACAATTTTCTATCTCGTGCGCCTTAGTGGGCGTTCTGAGGGCGCTCATGGTATTGACTATTACCAGTAAAACGCCATTTTGGGCGATGACCGAGCGAGCGCGCTCTGGTAAAGCTAAAACAGGTTTGAAATATGAAACGGTAAGGGAGCACACGTGGCAGTAACATAGTCATTTTAGTCCTCGAGCAAAACTGCCAGGCCTCAATGCATGCCAACATACAAATTAAGTTGCATTAAATTGTTCATGATCTCCTTTCTCAAATCTGCCAAAAGGGAGTACGTCCTGAGCGCTGCATGCTTCAGCGTATAAATTAATGCTTATAACAATACAGCCATTTCTGATCAAGAATCATTTTTGCAAGGTTTTTTGTTAATTACGACGTTCGCGTGTGCCAACTGCCACGCGATGTGGTACCACCTTTATCAGAACGCACTATACTAAAAACAAAATAGATTTGATGGACCTATCTAATGGTGAAAACCCAATCTCAATCGGAGCAGTGGTTGCAAAGTTATTAGCTTCCGAAAAGTGTCTGTATGGGCGGGTCGGGCCGGGTCAAATGTAAACTTGTCTAGTAAGTTGACAAGAAACCTCACGTGCGCTTCGCGCCCGGTCGGCAATGAGGTAGATAGCTTCAAAATCTGACAAAATATGAATAAAAACTGAGTTGAAACTTCCCATTATTATTCAATGGAGTTTATATTTTAGGAAACTCTTGAAGAAGGAAAGCTAATATTAACTATGGCTACCTTATGCATGCTGTTGGCGTTTGTATTACATAATGCGTATACTGGAAAACGTTTTTAATGCGTTTAGTGAAGGGATAAAGTATATAAACTGTTTAAAATTAAGCGTAGGTAGATTTTAGTAGCAGATACTTGTGTCGGAAATAATATCTAGAAAACGAGTGAATCCGTATCGAAGGGTAGATTTATGTCTCATTTTCGAATGTTTTGGTAACAGAAATATGACGAGAAGCCTAAATAGGTATGTTTCATGGGTACTAAACATTGGCGAAATGCTATGTCAGTAAATTAGTCACTAAATTAACGCCTGATCTATATCATTCGGGTGAGTAAATTACCGCCGGAGCATTCCTCTATCCTGTTCAAAATGGCTGATTTCCGACCCGTGTGGGGTCTCTTTTCTATCATCGCGTGTATCGCGCCTCGCCTCGACACACCTATCATATATCGCGCCTCGCCTCCACACACCTATCATGTATCGCCTCGCCTCGACACACCTATCATGTATCGTCTCGCCTTGACATACCTATCATGTATCGTCTCGCCTTGACATACCTATCATGTATCGCCTCGCCTCGACACACCTATCATGTATCGCGCCTCGCCTTGACACACCTATCATATATCGCGCCTCGCCTCGACACACCTATCATATATCGCGCCTCGCCTCGACACACCTATCATATATCGCGCCTCGCCTCCACACACCTATCATGTATCGCCTCGCCTCGACACACCTATCATGTATCGTCTCGCCTTGACATACCTATCATGTATCGCCTCGCCTCGACACAACTATCATGTATCGCGCCTCACCTCGACAGACCTATCATGTATCGCGCCTCGCCTCGACACACCTATCATGTATCGCCTCGCCTCAACACACATATCATGTATCGTCTCGCCTTGACATATCTATCATGTATCGCCTCGCCTCGACACACCTATCATGTATCGCGCCTCGCCTCGACACACCTATCATGTATCGCGCCTCGACACACCTATCATGTATCGCCTCGCCTCGACATACCTATCATGTTTCGCCTCGCCTCGACACACCTATCATGTATCGTCTCGCCTTGACATATCTATCATGTATCGCCTCGCCTCGACACACCTATCATGTATCGCCTCGCCTCGACACACCTATCATGTATCGCCTCGCCTCGACACACCTATCATGTATCGCCTCGCCTCGACACACCTATCATGTATCGTCTCGCCTTGACATATCTATCATGTATCGCCTCGCCTCGACACACCTATCATGTATCGCCTCGCCTCGACACACCTATCATGTATCGTCTCGCCTTGACATATATATCATGTATCGCCTCGCCTCGACACACCTATCATGTATCGCCTCGCCTCGACACACCTATCATGTATCGTCTCGCCTTGACATATCTATCATGTATCGCCTCGCCTCGACACACCTATCATGTTTCGCCTCGCCTCGACACACCTATCATGTATCGTCTCGCCTTGACATATCTATCATGTATCGCCTCGCCTCGACACACCTATCATGTATCGCCTCGCCTCGACACACCTATCATGTATCGCCTCGCCTCGACACACCTATCATGTATCGCCTCGCCTCGACACTTTGCAGATCCAGGGGAAAAGGGGCCATAGCAGCCGTCACACCGCCTGAAATCAGCACAAAATGTACACATTTCCTGATAAGAAAATCTAAGCAACTTTATCTAAGGAAAGTTTGTTTTAAATCATCTATCAATGCATAAGCAAGCAAAATCTGATGAATTTTCAGAAATGTGAGACTTTGGGATTCCCCCTCAAACACTTCCGTGCCCCCCCCCCCCCACCACCACCACCACCCATCCCAAACGTTTTCTTCCAAACGTCCAGACCCCAATACATTTTGTCCTAACGTCACAATAACTTCACGCGCATCCACATGAGGGCTTGCGCTGTTATTGTAGCTCGTTGGCTATGCTACCAAATGCTGCCATATGTAGGGAAATAGGAGGTCGGACAGATCATTTTGTAACCAACGCAGTTTTGTAGCCCGTGTTGAGAAATCCTTATCTGGAACTTTTCTTGGCTGAAAAGACTCTCCAGCCGAAGATATTTGACTTTTTCGCGAAAGAATACGGCGCATATATGATGTACCGTACCGTCTGAAAGTCCCAGCACTGCCATGGAGCATGCGCAGACCAATAACGCACACCATAAATCAATAATTTCAATAATTTAAATCAATAATTTACAACCTTCTGTCCTGAATTGGCGCGATGTAGGACCATTTTTAAAAAGAAAAAAAGAAACTGTATTAAAAAATATAATAAAATCGTGTTCTGAAAAAAATCCGAAGGTGAACTATTTCCTTTAAAGGAAATAGTTCACCTTCAACATGGGGTTTTGAACTGAAATAGCAGTTTTGTAGCCCGTGTTGAGAAATCCTTATCTGCAACTTTGCTTGGCTGAAAAGACTCTCCAGTCGAAGATATTTGACTTTTTGGCGAAGGAATGCGGCGCATATATGATATACCGTACCGTCTGAGAGTGCCAGCACTGCCATTGAGCATGCGCAGACCAATAACGCACACCATAAACTTAATAATTTACGACCTTCTGTCCTGAATTGGCGCGATGTAGGACCATTTTTAAAAAGAAAAAAAGAAACTGTATTAAAAAATATAATAAAATCGTGCTCTGAAAAAAACTTCCGAAGGTGAACTATCTCTATCTCTATCCCTATATTATAAATCCTAAAAGATGACCCGCCGCCGCCGCCGCCGCCGCCGGAGTGACGCCCTAAATCGGTTCCTGTGCAGCCGTCTGATGAGTTATGAACGTGATTTTTAAAGAACTTTTGGGTCCCGTGATTCAACAGGTCGTATCAAGTTTTGGTGTTGATCCGACCGACGGTGCGGCGTCGGCGCGTGCGCACGTGCGCCATTCGTTTAACATGGGAAACGCGACATTGTGAAATCGCGAAAAACGGGCAAGTTTCGCCCGGTTCCCCGGCCGCTTGCTCGGCAACCGAGAGTCGCAGCGGTATGCAAGCAACACTATGTGATAGATAATCGATTGGCCTTGCGTATAGGGTGTCATCTAGAGCGATGCGCGTGCCACGTTCAAAGTTGTGACCACTTTAATGATAAAATTGGCCTATTCAGGATTTCAATTGGTGCTCGGAAACTGTTTGACGTAGAACGCTGATACGGGCACCATTTTGCAGGCGCAGTGACCGTCTTCAAATTATATTTGTTACTCAAAGCTGTGAGACTAATATTTTGACATATATTTTGACATATACGACATATACAGGATACCGGAACAGGATACCGGAACACGATACCGGAACGGGATATGGAAAGGGGATACGGGATATGGGAACGAGATACAGGTGCGGGAAACAGGTACGGGATTCAGGTACGGGATACGGAACGAGATACGGGAACAGGATACGGGAACTGGGAAAGTCTATATGGTAAGGAGATATAGGAACGGTGAAACGAGATAGGGAAACGGGATACGGAAACGGGATAAGAAAAAGGATACGGAAACGGGATACGGGAACGGGAACTGGAGCGGGAACGGGATACGGGAACGGGATACAGGAACGGGATATGGGAACGGGATACGGGAACGGGAAACGGGAACGGGGTACGGGAACGGGATACGGGATACGGGAACGGGATACGGGATACGGGAACGGGATACGGGAACGGGATACGGGAACGGGATACGGGAACGGGATACAGGAATGGGATACGGGAATGGGATAAGGGGATGGGATACGGGAACGGGTACGGGAACTGAATACGGAAACGGGATACGGAAACGAGATACGGGAACGGGATACGGGCACGGGATACGGGAACGGGTTACGGGAACGTGATACGGAAACTGGATACGGGAACTGATTAAGGGATACGGTAACGGTATACGGGATACGGGAACGGGATGCGGGATACTGGAACGGGATACAGGAACGGGATACAGGAACGGGATACAGGAACGGGATACAGGAACGGGATACAGGAACGGGATACAGGAACGGGATACAGGAACGGGATACAGGAACGGGATACGGAACGTGATACGGGAACGGGATACGGGAACGAGAACGGGATACTGGAACGGGATAATGGAACGGGATACGGGAACGGGATACGGGTACGGGATACCGGAACGGGATACGGGAACGAGATACGGGAACGGGATACGGGAATCGGATACGGGAACGGGATACGGGAACCGGATACGGGAACCGGATACGGGAACCAGATACGGGAACCGGATACGGGAACCAGATACGGGAACCGGATACGGGAACGGGATACGGGAACAGGATACGGGAACGGGATACGGGAACGAGATACGGGAACGGGATACGGTAACGGGATACGGTAACGGGATACGGTAACGGGATACGGTAACGGGATACGGTAACGGGATACGGTAACGGGATACGGTAACGGGATACGGGAACGGGATACGGGAACGGGATACGGGAACAGGATACGGGAACGGGAGACGGGAACGGGATACAAGAACGGGAACGGGATACGGAATACGACATACGGACTACGGAATACGGAATACGGAATACGGAATAAGGAATAAGGAATACCGAATACTGAATACGGAATACGAGATACGGGAAACGGATAGCATATATAAATTAGCTGGCTATATAAATTGCGCATCGCGCAATAAAGGCCATCTAGTCTCTATATTATCCCTATATTATAAATCCTAAAAGATGACCCGCCGCCGCCGCCGCCGCCGCCGCCGCCGGAGTGACGCCCTAAATCGGTTCCTGTGCAGTCGTCTAATGAGTTATGAGGAGGATTTTTTCAGGACTTTTGGGTCCCGTGATTCAACAGGTCGTATCAAGTTTTGGTGTTGATCCGACCGACGGTGCGGCGTCGGCACGTGCGCGCGTGCGCCATTCGTTTAACATGGGAAACGCGACATTGTGAAATCGCGAAAATCGGGCAAGTTTCGCCCGGTTCCCCGGCCGCTTGCTCGGCAACCGAGAATCGCAGCGATATGCGAGCAACACTATGTGATAGATAATCGATTGGCCTTGCGTATAGCATGTCGGCCAGAGCGATGCGCGTGCCACGTGCAAAGGTGTGACCACTTTCATGATAAAATTGGCATATTCAGGATTACAATTGGTGCTCGGAAACCGTTCGACGTAGAAGGCTGAACCGGGCACCATTTTGCAGGCGCAGCGACCGTCTTCAAATTAGATGTGTTACTCAAAGCTGTGTGACTAATATTTTGGAGTTGAAATTGAAATGCAATATTTTTGGACAATGCAATCCTTCACACCGCCGTAACACCCAAAACGAGGACAAACTTGACCGGCAAATTTACACAGACGGATAGCACTGTTCTTGCTGACCTATATCCACCCAAAATATTCTGTAAATCGCTGATAGGGAACTTATGCTGAAGTCAAACGTAAACGATTACCGACGCTAACGTTGCAAAATAATTGCGTCGAATAAAATAGCGTCGTTTAAGTTTGCCCAAGACAGACACTGCCGCAGCCAAATTCATCAATGAGCGCATGACTAGCAGACGTCGCACCTCCCTCCCGGGGAGATTTTGTTGAAGCCGGTTGACATATGTCAGGCATGTAAACCGCTAAAATGTTTTGGCAGAGACTGCGACACGGGAACGAGATACGGTAAGAAGATATGGGAACGAAATACGGCAACAAGATACGGAACTGGGTACGGAAAGGGATGCTGGAACGAGATACGAGAACACGATACGGGAATGAGATACGGTAACTAGATATGGTAAGGAGATATCGGAACGGTGTACTAGATACGGGAATAAGATACGGGAGCGGCATACGGGAACGGGTCACGGGAACGGGCTACGGGAACGGGCTACGGGAACGGGCTACGGGAACGGGATACGGGAACGGGATACGGGAACGGGATACGGGAACGAGATACGGGAACGGGATACGGGAACGGGATACGGGAACGGGATACAGGAACGTGATACGGGAACGTGATACGGGAATGGGATACGGAAACAAGATACGGAAACGGGATACGAGAACGGGGACTGGAGTGGGAGCCCGATACGGGATACTGGAACGGGATACGGCAACGGGATACAGGAATGGGATACGGCAACGGGTACGGGAATGGGATACGGGAATGGGATACGGGAATGGGATACAGGAATGGGATACGGGAATGGGATACGGGAATGGGATACGGGAATGGGATACGGAAATGGGATACGGGAATGGGATACGGGAATGGGATACGGGAATGGGATACGGGAATGGGATACGGGAACATGATATGGGATACGGGAACGGGATACGGGAACAGAATACGGGAACGGAACACGGGAACGGAATACGGGAACGGAATACGGGAACGGAATACGGGAACTGGATACGAGAACGAGATAGGGGAACGGGATACGGCAACGGGATGCGGGAACGGGATAGGGTAAAGGGATACGGAAACGGGATACGGGAACGGGATACAGGAACGGGATACGCGAACGGGATACGGGAACGGGATACGGGAACGGGATACGGGAACGGGATACGGGAACGGGATACGGGAACGGGATACGGGAACGGGATACGGGAACGGGATACGGGAACGGGATACGGGAACGGGATACGGGCACTGGATACGGGAACGGGATACGGGAACGGGATACGGAATACGGGAATGGGATACGGAACGGTATACGGGAACGCGATACGGGAACGGGATACGGGATACGGGAACGGGATACGGGAACGGGATATTGGAACGGGATACGGGAACGGGATACGGGAACGGGATACGGGAATAGGATACGGGAACAGGATACGGGAACGGGATATGGGAACGGGATACGGGAACGGGATACGGGAACGGGATAAGAGAAAGGGATACAGTTGTATGATACGGGAACGGGATCGGGATACGGGAACGGGATACGGGAAAGGGATACGGGAACGGGATACGGGAACGGGATACGGGAACGGGATACGGGAACGGGATACGGGAACGGGATACGGGAACGGGATACGGGAACGGGATACGGGAACGGAATACGGGAACGGGATACGGGAACGGGATACGGGAACGGGATACGGGAACATGATACGGGAACGGGATACGGGAACGGGATACGGGATACGGTTTACGGGAATAGGATACGGGAAAGGGATCGGGATACGCGAACGGGATACGGGAACGGGATACGGGAACGGGATACGGGATACGGGAACGGGATACGGGAACGGGATACGGGAACGAGAACGGGATACTGGAACGGGATAATGGAACGGGATACGGGAACGGGATACGGGAACGGGATACGGGAACGGGATACGGGAACCGGATACGGGAACCAGATACGGGAACCAGATACGGGAACCGGATACGGGAACGGGATAAGGGAACAGGATACGGTAACGGGATACGGTAACGGGATACGGTAACGGGATACGACAACGGGATACGGTAACGGGATACGGTAACGGGATACGGTAACGGGATACGGTAACGGGATACGGTAACGGGATACGGTAACGGGATACGGTAACGGGATACGGTAACGGGATACGGGAACGGGATACGGGAACAGGATACGGGAACGGGAGACGGGAACGGGATACAAGAACGGGAACGGGGTACGGAATACGACATACGGACTACGGACTACGGACTACGGAATACGGAATAAGGAATAAGGAATACCGAATACTGAATACGGAATACGAGATACGGGAAACGGCTAGCATATATAAATTAGCTGGCTATATAAATTGCGCATCGCGCAATAAAGGCCATCTAGTCTCTATATTATAAATCCTAAAAGATGACCCGCCGCCGCCGCCGCCGCCGCCGGAGTGACGCCCTAAATCGGTTCCTGTGCAGCCGTTTGATGAGTTATGAGGGTGATTTTTTCAGCACTTTTGGGTCCCGTGATTCAACAGGTCGTATCAAGTTTTGGTGTCGATCCGACCGATGGTGCGGCGTCGGCACGTGCGCGCGTGCGCCATTCGTTTAACATGGGAAACTCGACATTGTGAAATCGTGAAAAATGGGCAAGTTTCGCCCGGTTCCCCGGCCGCTTGCTCGGCAACCGAGAATCGCAGCGATATTCGAGCAACACTATGTGATAGATAATCGATTGGCCTTGCGTATAGGATGTCGTCCAGAGCGATGTGCGTGCCACGTGCAAAGTTGTGACCACTTTCATGATAAAATTGGCATATTCAGGATTTAAATTGGTGCTCGGAAACCGTTCGACGTAAAAGGCTGATCCAGGCACCATTTTGCAGGCGCAGCGACCGTCTTCAAATTATATGTGTTACTCAAAGCTGTGCGACTAATATTTTGGAGTTGAAGTTGAAATGCAATATTTTTGGACAATTTAATCCTTCACACCGCCGTAACACCCAAAACGAGGACAAACTTGACCGGCAAATTTACACTGACGGATAGCACCGTTCTTGCTGACCTATATCCAACCAAAATATTCTGTAAAACGCTCATAGGTAACTTATGCTGAAGTCAAACGTAAACGATTACCAACGCTAACGTTGCGAAATAATTTCGTCGAATAAAATAGTATCGTTTAAGTTTGCCCAAGACTGACACTGCCGCAGTCAAATTCATCAATGAGCGCATGACTAGCTGACGTCGCACCTCCCTCCCGGGGAGATTTTGTTGAAGCCAGTTGACATATTTCAGGCATGTAAACCGCTAAAATGTTTTGGCAGAGACTGCGACACGGACAAGAGATAAGGTAAGAAGATATGGGAACGAAATACGGCAACAAGATACGGAAACTGGGTACGAGAAAGGGATGCTGGAACGAGATACGGGAACAGGATACGGGAATGAGATACGTTAACTAGATATGGTAAGGAGATATCGGAACGGTGTACAAAAAACGGGAATGAGATACGGGAGCGGGATACCGGAGCGGCATAAGTGAACGGGATACGGGAACGGGATACGGGAACGGGATACGTGAACGGGTTACGGGAACGGGTTACGGGAACGGGTTACGGGAACGGGTTACGGGAACGTGTTACGAGAACGGGTTACGGGAACGGGTTACGGGAACGGGTTACGGGAACGGGTTACGGGAACGGGTTACGGGAATGGGTTACGGGAACTGGTTACGGGAACGGGTTACGGGAATGGGTTACGGGAACGGGTTACGGGAACGGGTTACGGGAACGGGTTACGGGAACGGGTTACGGGAACGGGTTACGGGAACGGGTTACGGGAACGGGTTACGGGAACGGGTTACGGGAACGGGTTACGAGAGCGGGATAAGAGAACGGGATACGGGATCGGGATACGTTAACAGGATACGGGAACGAGATACGGGAACGGGATACGAGATACGGGAACGGGATATGGGAACTGGATATTGGAACAGGATACGGGAACGGGATACCGGAACGGGATACGGGAACGGGATACGGGAACGGGATACGGGAACGGGATACGGGAACGGGATACGGGAACGGGATACGGGAACGGGATACGGGAACGGGATACGGGAACGGGATACGGGAACGGGATACGGGAACGGCATACGGGAACGGGATACGGGAAGGGGATACGGGAACGGGATACGGGAACGTCATACGGGAACGGGATACGGGAACGGGATATGGGAACGGGATATGGGAACGGGATACGGGAACGGGATACGGAAACGGGAACGGGATACGGGATACCGGATACGGGAATGGGATACGGGAACGGGATGCAGGATAGGGAACGATATACGGGAAGGGATACGGGAACGGGATACGGGAACAGGATACGGGAACGGGATACGGGAACGGGATACGGGAACGGGATACGGGAACGGGATGCGGAAACGGGATACGGCAACGGTATACGGGATACGGGAACAGGATACGGAAACGGGATACGGGAACTAGATACGGGGACGGGATACGGTAACGGGATACGGTAACGGGATACGGTAACGGGATACGGTAACGGGATACGGGAACGGGATACGGGAACGGGATACGAGAACAGGATACGGGAACGGGAGACGGGAACGGGATACAAGAACGGGAACGGGATACGGAATACGACATACGGACTACGGAATACGGAATACGAAATACGGAATAAGGAATAAGGAATACCGAATACTGAATACGGAATACGAGACACTGGAAACGGCTAGCATATATAAATTAGCTGGCTATATAAATTGCGCATCGCGCAATAAAGGCCATCTAGTAAATCCTAAAAGATGACCCGCCGCCGCCGCCGGAGTGACGCCCTAAATCGGTTCCTGTGCAGTCGTCTGATGAGTTATGAGGGTGATTTTTTCAGCACTTTTGGGTCCCGTGATTCAACAGGTCGTATCAAGTTTTGGTGACGATCCGACAGACGGTGCGGTGTCGGCGCGCGCGCGCGTGCGCCATTCGTTTAACATGGGAAACGCGACATTGTGAAATCGCGAAAAATGGGCAAGTTTCGCCCGGTTCCCCGGCCGCTTGCTCGGCAACCGAGCATGGCAGCGATATGCGAGCAACACTATGTGATAGATGATCGATTGACCTTGCGTATAGGATGTCGTCCAGAGCCATGCGCGTGCCACGTGCAAAGTTGTGACCACTTTCATGATAAAATTTGCATATTCAGGATTTAAATTGGTGCTCGGAAACCGTTCGACGTAGAAGGCTGAACCGGGCACCATTTTGCAGGCGCAGCGACCGTCTTCAAATTATATGTGTTACTCAAAGCTGTGTGACTAATATTTTGGAGTTGAAGTTGAAATGCAATATTTTCGGACCAATTAATGCTTCACACCGCCATAACACCCAAAACGAGGACAAACTTGCCCGGCAAATTTACACAGACGGATAGCGCCGTTCTTGCTGATCTATATCCACCCAAAATATTATGTAAATCGCTCATAGGTAACTTATGCTGAAGTCAAACGTAAACGATTACCGACGCTAACGTTGAGAAATAATTGCGTCGAATAAAATATCATCGGTAAGTTTTCCCAACACTGACACTGCCGCAGTCAAATTCATCAATGAGCGCATGACTAGCAGACGTCGCACCTCCCTCCCGGGGAGATTTTGTAGAAGCCGGTTGACATATGTCAGGCATGTAAACCGCTAAAATGTTTTGGCAGAGACTGCGACACGGGAACGAGATACGGTAAGAAGATATGGGAACGAAATACGGCAACAAGATACGGAAACTGGGTACGAGAAAGGGATGCTGGAACGAGATGCGGGAACAGGATACGGGAATGAGATACGGTAACTAGATATGGTAAGGAGATATCGGAATGGTGTACGAGATACGGGAATGAGATACGGGAGCGGGTTTACGGGAGCAGGATACGGGAGCGGGATACGGGAGCGATATACGGGAGCGGGATACGGGAGCGGGATAAGAGAACGGGATACGGGATCGGGGTACGTTAACATGATACGGGAACGGGATACGGGAACGGGATACGGGAACGGAATACGGGAACATGATACGGAAACGGGATACGGGAACGGGATACGGGAACGGGATACGGGATACGGGAACGGGAACGGGATACGGGAACGAAATACGAGATACGGGAACGGGATATGGGAACTGGATATGGGAAAAGGATACGGGAACGGGATACAAGAACGGGATACGGGAACGGGATACGGGAACGGGATACGGGAACGGGATACGGGAACGGGATACGGGAAGGGGATACGGGAACGGGATACGGGAACGGGATACGGGAACAGGATACGGGAAGGGGATACGGCAACGGGATATGGGAACGGGATACGGGATACGGGAACGGGATACGGGAACGGGATACGAGAACGGGAACGGGATACGGGATACCGGATACGGGAATGGAATACGGGAACGGGATACGGGAACGGGATACGAGAACGTGATACGAGAATGGGATACGAGAACGGGATAGGGTAACGTGATACGGAAATGGGATACGGGAACGGGAACTGGAGCGGGAGTGCCATACGGGATACGGGATACGGGTACGGGATACGGGAAAGGGATACGGGAACGGGATACGGGAACGGGAACGGGAACGGGATACGGGATACGGGATACGGGATACAGGATACGGGATACGGGATACGGGAACGATATACGGGATACGTGATATGGGAACGGGATACGGGAACGGGATAAGGGATACGGGAACGGGATACTGGAACGGGATACTGGAACGGGATACGGGATACGGGAACGGGATGCGGGAACGGTATACGGGAACTGGATACGGGAGCTGATTAAGGTATACGGGATACGAGAACGGGATACGGGATCATAATATGGGAACGGGATACGGGATACGGGAGCGGGATACGGGAACGGGATACGGGGACGGAATAAGGGAACGGAATACGGGAACGGGATACGGGAACGGGATACGGGAACGGGATACGGGAACGGGATACGGGAACGGGATACGGGAACGGGATACGGGAACGGGATACCGGAACGGGATACCGGAACGGGATACGGGAACGGGATACGGGAACGGGATACGGGAACGGGATACGGGAACGGGATACGAGAACGGGATACGAGCACGGGATACAATATACGGGAACTGGATACGGAACGGGATACGGGAACGGGAAACAGGAAGCGGATTCGGAAACTGGATACGGGAGTGGGATAAAGGATACGGGATCGGATACGTGAACGGGATACGGAAACGGGAAACGAGATACGGGATACGGGATACGGGATACGGGAACGGGATACGGGAACGGGATACGGGAACTGGATGCGGAAACAGGGAACGGGATACGGGCACGGGATACGAGCACGGGATACGGGCACGGGATACGGGAACGGGATACGGGAACGGGATACGGGAACGGGATACGGGAACGGGATACGGGAACGGGATACGGGAACGGGATACGGGAAAGGGATACGGGAACTGGTTACGGGAACGGGATACGGAAACTGGATACGGGAGCTGATTAAGGGATACGGTAACGGTATACGGGATACATGAACTGGATACGGGAACGGGATACGAGAACGGGATACGGGAACTGGATGCGGAAACAGGGAACGGGATACGGGCACGGGATACGAGCACGGGATACGGGCACGGGATACGGGAACGGGATACGGGAACGGGATACGGGAACGGGATACGGGAACAGGATACGGGAACGGGATACCGGAACGGGATACGGGAACGGAATACGGGAACGGAAAACGGGAACGGAATACGGGAACGGGATACGGGAACGGGATACGGAACTGGTTACGGGAACGGGATACGGGAACGGGATACGGGAATGGGATACGGGAATGGGATACGGGAACGGGATACGGGAACGGGATACGGGAACGGGATACGGGAACGGGATACGGGAACGGGATACGGGAACGGGATACGGGAACGGGATACGGGATATGGGAACGGGATACAGGAACGGGATACGGGAACGGGATACGGGATACGGGATACGGGAACGGGATACGAGAACGGGATACAGGAACAAGATACGGGAACGGAATACGGGAACGGAATACGGGATACGGGAACGGGATACAGGTTACGGGAACGGGATACGGGAACGGGATACGGGATACGGGTTACGGGAACGGGAACGGGAATAGGATACGTAATACGGAATACGGAATACGAGATACGGAATACGGAATATG
Source organism: Chirona hameri (assembly GCA_036785665.1). Lineage (NCBI taxonomy): Eukaryota > Metazoa > Arthropoda > Thecostraca > Balanomorpha > Balanidae > Chirona > Chirona hameri. Next base: position 36,802 of record JAXIVJ010002125.1, on the reverse strand, counting down.
GAATACTGAATACGGAATACGGGACACTGGAAACGGCTAGCATATATAAATAAGCTGGGTATATAAATTGCGCATCGCGCAATAAAGGCCATCTAAAGGCCATCATCTATTATCCCTATATTATAAATCCTAAAAGATGACCCGCCGCCGCCGCCGCCGCCGCCGGAGTGACGCCCTAAATCGGTTCCTGTGCAGTCGTCTGATGAGTTATGAGGAGGATTTTTTCAGGACTTTTGGGTCCCGTGATTCAACAGGTCGTATCAAGTTTTGGTGTTGATCCGACCGACGGTGCGGCGTCGGCACGTGCGCGCGTGCGCCATTCGTTTAACATGGGAAACGCGACATTGTGAAATCGCGAAAATCGGGCAAGTTTCGCCCGGTTCCCCGGCCGCTTGCTCGGCAACCGAGAATCGCAGCGATATGCGAGCAACACTATGTGATAGATAATCGATTGGCCTTGCGTATAGGATGTCGTCCAGAGCGATGCGCGTGCCACGTACAAAGTTGTGACCACTTTCATGATAAAATTGGCATATTCAGGATTACAATTGGTGCTCGGAAACCGTTCGACGTAGAAGGCTGAACCGGGCACCATTTTGCAGGCGCAGCGACCGTCCTCAAATTAGATGTGTTACTCAAAGCTGTGTGACTAATATTTTGGAGTTGAAGTTGAAATGCAATATTTTTGGACAATGCAATCCTTCACACCGCCGTAACACCCAAAACGAGGACAAACTTGACCGGCAAATTTACACAGACGGATAGCACTGTTCTTGCTGACCTATATCCACCCAAAATATTCTGTAAATCGCTGATAGGGAACTTATGCTGAAGTCAAACGTAAACGATTACCGACGCTAACGTTGCAAAATAATTGCGTCGAATAAAATAGCGTCGTTTAAGTTTGCCCAAGACTGACACTGCCGCAGCCAAATTCATCAATGAGCGCATGACTAGCAGACGTCGCACCTCCCTCCCGGGGAGATTTTGTTGAAGCCGGTTGACATATGTCAGGCATGTAAACCGCTAAAATGTTTTGGCAGAGACTGCGACACGGGAACGAGATACGGTAAGAAGATATGGGAACGAAATACGGCAACAAGATACGGAACTGGGTACGGAAAGGGATGCTGGAACGAGATACGAGAACACGATACGGGAATGAGATACGGTAACTAGATATGGTAAGGAGATATCGGAACGGTGTACTAGATACGGGAATAAGATACGGGAGCGGCATACGGGAACGGGTCACGGGAACGGGTCACGGGAACGGGCTACGGGAACGGGCTACGGGAACGGGATACGGGAACGGGATACGGGAACGGGATACGGGAACGGGATACGGGAACGAGATACGGGAACGGGATACGGGAACGGGATACGGGAACGGGATACGGGAACGGGATACGGGAACGGGATACAGGAACGTGATACGGGAACGTGATACGGGAATGGGATAAGGAAACAAGATACGGAAACGGGATACGAGAACGGGGACTGGAGTGGGAGCCCGATACGGGATACTGGAACGGGATACGGCAACGGGATACAGGAATGGGATACGGCAACGGGTACGGGAATGGGATACGGGAATGGGATACGGGAATGGGATACAGGAATGGGATACGGGAATGGGATACGGGAATGGGATACGGAAATGGGATACGGGAATGGGATACGGGAATGGGATACGGGAATGAGATACGGGAATGGGATACGGGAACATGATATGGGATACGGGAACGGAATACGGGAACGGGATACGGGAACGGGATACGGGAACAGAATATGGGAACGGAATACGGGAACGGAATACGGGAACGGAATACGGGAACGGAATACGGGAACGGAATACGGGAACTAGATACGAGAACGAGATAGGGGAACGGGATACGGGAACGGGATGCAGGAACGGGATAGGGTAAAGGGATAGGGTAAAGGGATACGGAAACGGGATACGGGATACAGGAACGGGATACGGGAACGGGATACGGGAACGGGATACGGGAACGGGATACGGGAACGGGATACGGGAACGGGATACGGGAACGGGATACGGGAACGGGATACGGGCACTGGATACGGGAACGGGATACGGGAACGGGATACGGAATACGGGAATGGGATACGGAACGGTATACGGGAACGCGATACGGGAACGGGATACGGGATACGGGAACGGGATACGGGAACGGGATACGGGAACGGGATACGGGAACGGGATACGGGAACGGGATACGGGAACGGGATACGGGAACGGGATAAGGGAACGGGATACGGGAATAGGATACGGGAACAGGATACGGGAACGGGATATGGGAACGGGATATGGGAACGGGATACGGGAACGGGATACGGGAACGGGATAAGAGAACGGGATACAGTTGTATGAAACGGGAACGGGATCGGGATACGGGAACGGGATACGGGAACGGGATACGGGAACGGGATACGGGAACGGGATACGGGAACGGGATACGGGAACTGGATACGGGAACGGGATACGGGAACGGGATACGGGAACGGGATACGGGAACGGGATACGGGATCGGGATACGGGAACGGGATACGGGAACGGGATACGGGAACAGGATACGGGGACGGGATACGGGAACGGGATACGGGATACGGTTTACGGGAATAGGATACGGGAACGGGATCGGGATACGCGAACGGGATACGGGAACGGGATACGGGAACGGGATACGGGAACGGGATACGGGAACGGGATACGGGAACGGGATACGGGAACGGGATACGGGAACGAGAACGGAATACTGGAACGAGATAATGGAACGGGATACGGGAACGGGATACGGGAACGGGATACGGGAACGGGATACGGGAACGGGATACGGGAACGGGATACGGGAACGGGATACGGGAACCGGATACGGGAACCAGATACGGGAACCAGATACGGGAACCGGATACGGGAACGGGATACGGGAACAGGATGCGGGAACGAGATACGGTAACGGGATACGGTAACGGGATACGGTAACGGGATACGGTAACGGGATACGGTAACGGGATACGGTAACGGGATACGGTAACGGGATACGGTAACGGGATACGGTAACGGGATACGGTAACGGGATACGGTAACGGGATACGGTAACGGGATACGGGAACAGGATACGGGAACGGGAGACGGGAACGGGATACAAGAACGGGAACGGGGTACGGAATACGACATACGGACTACGGACTACGGACTACGGAATACGGAATAAGGAATAAGGAATACCGAATACTGAATACGGAATACGAGATACGGGAAACGGCTAGCATATATAAATTAGCTGGCTATATAAATTGCACATCGCGCAATAAAGGCCATCCCTATCCCTATATTATAAATCCTAAAAGATGACCCGCCGCCGCCGCCGCCGCCGCCGCCGGAGTGACGCCCTAAATCGGTTCCTGTGCAGCCGTCTGATGAGTTATGAGGTTGATTTTTTCAGGACTTAAGGGTCCCGTGATTCAACAGGTCGTATCAAGTTTTTGTGTCCATCCGTCCGACGGTGCGGCGTCGGCACGTGCGCGCGTGCGCCATTCGTTTAACATGGGAAACGCGACATTGTGAAATCGCGAAAAACGGGCAAGTTTCGCGCGGTTCCCCGGCCGCTTGCTCGGCAACAGAGCGTCGCAGCGATATGTGAGCAACACTATGTGATAGATAATCGATTGGCTTTGCGTATAGGATGTCGTCCAGAGCGATGCGCGTGCCACGTGCAAAGTTGTGACCACTTCCATGATAAAATTGGCATATTCAGAATTTAAATTGGTGCTCTGAAACCGTTCGACGTAGAAGGCTGAACCGGGCATCATTTTGCAGGCGCAGCGACCGTCTTCAAATTATATGTGTTACTCAAAGCTGTGTGACTAATATTTTGGAATGAAGTTGAAATGCAATATTTTGGGACAATTTAATCCTTCACACCGCCGTAACACCCAAAACGAGGACAAACTTGACCGGCAAATTTACACTGACGGATAGCACCGTTCTTGCTGACCTATATCCACCCAAAATATTATGTAAATCGCTCATAGGTAACTTATGCTGAAGTCAAACGTAAACGATTACCGACGCTAACGTGGCGAAATAATTGCGTCGAATAAAATAGCATCGTTTAAGTTTGCCCAAGACTGACACTGCCGCAGTCAAATTCATCAATGAGCGCATGACTAGCTGACGTCGCACCTCCCTCCCGGGGAGATTTTGTTGAAGCCGGTTGACATATTTCAGGCATGCAAACCGCTAAAATGTTTTTGCAGACTGCGACACGGGACCGAGATAAGGTAAGAACATATGGGAACGAAATACGCCAACAAGATACGGCAACTGGGTACGAGAAAGGGATGCTGGAACGAAATACGGGAACAGGATACGGGAATGAGATACGGTAACTAGATATGGTAAGGAGATATTGGAACGGTGTACGAAATACGGGAATGAGATACGGGAGCGGGATACGGGAGCGGGATACGGGAACGGGATACGGGAACGCGATACGGAAACGACATACGGGAAAGGGATACGGGATACGGGAACGGGATACGGGAACGGATACGGGAACGGATACGGGAACGGATACGGGAACGGATACGGGAACGGGATACGGGAACGGGATACGGGAATAGGATACGGGAACGGGATACGGGAACGGGGTACGGTAACGGGATACGGGAACGGAATACGGGAACGGGATACAAGAGCGTGATACAGGAACGTGATACGGGAACGTGATACGGGAATGGGATACGGAAACAAGATACGGAAACGGGATACGGGAACGGGGACAGGAGTGGGAACGCGATACGGGATACTGGAACGGGATACGGCAACGGGATACGGGAATGGGATACGGGAATGGGATACGGGAATGGGATACGGGAATGGGATACGGGAATGGGATACGGGAATGGGATACGGGAATGGGATACGGGAATGGGATACGGGAATGGGATACGGGAATGGGATACGGGAATGGGATACGGGAATGGGATACGGGAATGGGATACGGGAATGGGATACGGGAATGGGATACGGGAATGGGATACGGGAATGGAATACGGGAATGTGATACGGGAATGTGATACGGTAATGGGATACGGGAATGGGATACGGGAATGGGATACGGGAATGGGATACGGGAATGGGATACGGGAATGGGATACGGGAATGGGATACGGGAATGAGATACGGGAATGAGATACGGGAATGGGATACGGGAATGGGATACGGGAATGGGATACGGGAATGGGATACGGGAATGGGATACGGGAATGGGATACGGGAATGGGATACGGGAATGGGATATGGGAATGGGATACGGGAATGGGATACGGGAATGGGATACGGGAATGGGATACGGGAATGGGATACAGGAATGGGATACGGGAATGGGATACGGGAATGGGATACGGGAATGGGATACGGGAATGGGATACGGGAATAGGATACGGGAATGGGATACGGGAATGGAATACGGGAATGGGATACGGGAATGGGATACGGGAATGGGATACGGGAATGGGATACGGGAATGGATACGAGAATGGGATACAGGAACATGATATGGGATACGGGAACGGGATACGGGAACGGAATACGGGAACGGAATACGGGAACGGAATACGAGAACGGAATACGGGAACGGAATACGGGAACGGAATACGGGAACGGGATACGAAAACGGGATACGGGAACGGGATACGGGATGCAGGATACGGAAACGGGATAAAGGAACGGGATATGGGAATTGGATACGGGAACGGGATACGAGAACGGGATACCGGAACGGGATACGGGAACGGGATACGGGACCGGGATAGGGTAACGGAATACATACGGAAACGGGATACGGGAACGGGATACGGGAACTGGATACGGGAACGGGATACGGGAACGGGATACGGGAACGGGATACGGGAACGGGATACGGGAACGGGATACGGGATACGGGAACGGGTTACGGGAGCGGGATACGGGCACGGGATACGGGCACGGGATACAGGCACGGGATACGGGCACGGGATACGGGCACGGGATACGGGCACGGGATACGGGCACGGGATACGGGCACGGGATAGGGGCAAGGGATACGGGCACGGGATACGGGCACGGGATACGGGCACGGGATACGGGCACGGGATACGGGCACGGAATACGGGCACGGGATACGGGCACGGGATACGGGCACGGGATACGGGCACGGGATACGAGCACGGGATACGGGCACGGGATACGGACACGGGATACGGGAACGGAATACGGGAACGGGATACGGGAACGGGATACGGGATACGGTAACGGGATACGGGAACGGGATACGGGATGCAGGATACGGAAACGGGATACAGGAACGGGATATGGGAATTGGATACGGGAACGGGATACGAGAACGGGATACCGGAACGGGATACGGGAACGGGATACAGGAACGGAATACAGGAACGGGAACGGGATACGGTGAACGGCATACGGGATACGGGAACGGGATACTGGAACGGGATACGGGAACGGGATACGGGAACGGGATACGGGAACGGGGAACGGGATACGGGAACGGGATACGGGAAAGGGATACGGGAACGGGATACGGGAACGGGATACGGGAACGGGATACGGGAACGGGATACGGGATACGGGTACGGGATACGGGAACGGGATACGGGAAGGGGATACGGGAACGGGATACGGGAACGGGATACGGGAACGGGATACGGGAACGGGATACGGGAACGGGATACGGGAACGGGATACAGGAACGGGATACTGGAACGGGACACGGGAACGGGATACGGGAACGGGATACGGGATACGGGAACGGGATACGGGAACGGGATACGGTATCGGGATACGGGAACGGGGAAACGGGATACGGGAACGGGATACGTGAACGGAATACGAGAACGGGATACGGGAACGGGATACGGGAACGGTATACGATAACGGGATACGGGAACGGGATACGGGAACGGGATACGGGAAAGGGATACGGGAACGGGATACGGGAACGGGATACGGGAACGGGATACGGGAACGGGATACGGGATACGGGAACGGGATACGGGAACGGGATACGGGAACGGGATACGGGAACGTGATACGGGAACGGGATACGGAATACGGGATACGGAAACGGGATACGTAATACGGAATACGGAATACGGAATACGGAATACGGAATATGGAATACGGAATACGAGATACGGAATACGGAATACGGAATCATGAATACGGAATACGGAATACGGGACACTAGAAACGGCTAGCATATATACATAAGCTGGCTATATAAATTGCGCATCGCGCAATAAAGGCCCTCTAGTCTCTATATTATAAATCCTAAAAGATGACCCGCCGCCGCCGCCGCCGCCGCCGCCGCCGGAGTGACGCCCTAAATCGGTTCCTGTGCAGTCGTCTGATGAGTTATGAGAGTTATTTTTTTCAGGAATTTTGGGTTCCGTGATTCAACAGGTCGTATTAAATTTTCAGCTTAATAAGACCAAAGGTGCGGTGTCGGCGCGTACGCGCGTGCGCCATTCGTTTAACATGGGGAACGCGACATTCGGAAATCGCGAAAAACGGGCAAGTTCCTCGCGGTTCCCCGGTCACTTGCTCGGCAACCAAGAGTCGCAGCGGTACGCGAGCAACACTATATGATAGATAATCGATTGGCCTGGCGTATAAAATGTTGTTGAGAACAATGCGCGGGCCACGTGCAAAGTTGTGACCACTTTAATGATAAAATTGGCCTATTCAGGATTTAAATTGGTGCTCGGAAACTGTTCAACGTAGAACGCTGATCCGGGCACCAATTTGCAGGCGCAGTGACCCTCTTCAAATTATATTTGTTACTCAAAGCTGTGAGACTAATATTTTGGCGTTCAAGTTGAAATGCAATATTTTTGGACCATTTAATGCTTCACACCGCCGTAACACCCAAAATAAGGACAAACTTGACCGAAAAATTTACACAGACGGGTAGCGCCGTTCTTGCTGACCTATATCCACCCAAAATATTTTGCTAATCGCTCATAGGTAACTTATGCAGAAATAAAACGTAAACGATTACCGAAGCTATGCGCCAGTCGGGCGCCGGCCGGCGGCCGGCGATAGCTCCCTCACGCAATAACGTAACGTCGGGCTCGTTGGCTTGCGTAGTCTGCCCCCGGCGATAGCTGCCGCCCGCAATAACGTAACGCCCGGCTCGCTCGTGGTAGGTACAGATATTATCGTGAGTCATTTATAATGCGTGTATATTATGTAATCCTACCACACACTGCGATCGTTTAATTTTGCCCAAGGCTGACACTGCTTCAGTCAAATTCATCCATGAGCGCATGCCTAGCTGACGTCGCACCTCCTTCGCGAAGAGATTTTGTGGAAGCCGGTTGACAGATTTCAGGCATTTAAACCGCTAGAATGTTTTGGCAGAGACTGCGATGCGGCAACGAGATACGGTAATAAGATATGGAACGAAATACGGCAACAAGATACGGAAACTGGGTACGAGAAAGGGATGCTGGAACTAGATACGGGAACAGGACACGGGAATGAGATACGGGAACTAGATATGGTAAGGAGATATCGGAACGGTGTACGAGATACGGGAATGAAATACGGGAGCGGGATACGGGAACGGGATACGGTAACTGGATACGGGATCTGATTAAAGTATCCCGGATACGCGAACGGTATACCGGATACGGGATCAGAATACGGAAACGGGATACGGGAACGGGATATAAGATGTCGGGATATACGCGATATACGGGAACTGGATACAGAACGGGAAACCGGAAGGCGTTTCGGAAACTGGATACGGGAGCGGGATAAAGGATATGGGATCGGATACGTGAAGGGGATACGAGATACGGAAACGGGAAACGAGATACGGGATACTCCAACGGGATACGGGAACGGGATACGGGATACGGGAACGGGATACGGGATACAGGAACGGGATACAGGAACGGGATACGGGAACGGGATACGGGAACGGGATACGGGAACGGGATACGGGAACGGGATACGGGAACGGGATACGGGAACGGGATACGTGAACGGGATACGGGATACGGGAACGGGATACGGGAACGGGGTATGGGAACTGGATGCGAGAACAGGATACGGGAACAGTATACGGGATACGGGCACGGGATACAGAAACGGAAACATGTTACGGGAACGGGATACGGGAACGGGATACGGGAACGGTATACGGGAACGGGATACGGGAACGGGATACGGGAACGGGATACGGGAACGGGATACGGGAACGGGATACGGGAACGGGATACGGGAATGGGATACGGGAACGGGATACGGGAAACGGGAACGGGATACGGGAACGGGAACGGGATACAGGAACGGGATACAGGAACGGGATACGGGAACGGGATACGGGAACAGGATACGGCAACGGGATACGGGAACGGGATACAGGAACGGGATACAGGAACGGGATACAGGAACGGGATACGGAAATGGGATACGGGATACGGGAGCGGGATACGGAAAAGAGATACGGGAACGGGATACGGGAACGGGATACGAGAACTGGATACGGGAACGGAATACGGGAACGGGATACGGGAACGGAATACGGTAACAGTATACAGGAACGGGGAAACGGGATACGGTAACGGGATACGGTAACGGGATACGGTAACGGGATACGGTAACGGGATACGGTAACGGGATACGGTAACGGGATACGGTAACGGGATACGGTAACGGGATACGGTAACGGGATACGGTAACGGGATACGGTAACGGGATACTGTAACGGGATACGGGATACGGGATACGGGAACGGGTTAGGATACGTAATACGTAATACGGAATACGGAATACAGAATACAGAATACGGAATACGAGAAACGAGATACGGAATATATAATACGGAATAATAAATACGGAATACTGAATACGGAATACGGAATACGGAATACTGAATACGGAATACTGAATACGGAATACTGAATACGGAATACTGAATACGGAATACTGAATACGGAATACTGAATACGGAATACTGAATACGGAATACGGGACGCTGGAAACGGATAGCATATATAAATAAGCTGGCTATATAAATTGCGCATCGCGCAATAAAGGCCATCTAGTCCCTATCTAGTCCCTATATTATAAATCCTAAAAGATGACCCGCCGCCGCCGCCGGAGTGACGCCCTAAATCGGTTCCTGTGCAGTCGTCTGATGAGTTATGAACGTGATTTTTTCAGGACTTTTGGGAATCGTGATTCAACAGGTCGTATCAAGTTTTGGTGACGATCCGACAGACGGTGCGGCGTTGGCGCGTTCGCGCGTGCGCCATTCGTTTAACATGGGAAACGCGACATTGTGAAATCGCGAAAAATGGGCAAGTTTCGCCCGGTTCCCCGGCCGCTTGCTCGGCAACCGAGCATGGCAGCGATATGCGAGTAATACTATGTGATAGATAATTGATTGGCCTTGCGTATAGAATGTCGTCCAGAGCGATGCGCGGGCCACGTGCAAAGTTGTGACCACTTTCATGATACAATTGACATATTCAAGATTTAAATTGGTGCTCGGAAACTATTCGCTGTAGAACGCTGATCCGGGCACCATTTTGCAGGCGCAGCGACCGTCTTCAAATTATATGTGTTACTCAAAGCTGTGTGGCTAATATTTTGGAGTTGAAGTTGAAATGCAATATTTTTGGACAATGTAATGCTTCACACCGCCGTAACACCCAAAACGAGGACAAACTTGTCCGGCAAATTTACACAGACGGATAGCGCCGTTCTTGATGACCTATATCCACCCAAAATATAATGTAAATCGCTCATAGGTAACTTATGCTGAAGTCAAACGTAAACGATTACCGACGCTAACGTTGCGAAATAATTGCGTCGAAAAAAATATCATCGGTTAAGTTTTCCCAACACTGACACTGCCGCAGTCAAATTCATCAATGAGCGCATGACTAGCAGACGTCGCACCTCCCTCCGGGGGAGATTTTGTTGAAGCCGGTTGACATATGTCAGGCATGTAAACCGCTAAAATGTTTTGGCAGAGACTGCGACACGGGAACGAGATACGGTAAGAAGATATGGGAACGAAATACGGCAACAAGATACGGAAACTGGGTACGAGAAAGGGATGCTGGAACGCGATACGGGAACAGGATACGGGAATAAGATGCGGTAACTAGATATGGTAAGGAGATATCGGAACGGTGTACTAGATACGGGAATAAGATACGGGAGCGGGATACGGGAGCGGGATACGGGAACGGGATACGGGAACGTGATACAGGAACGTGATACGGGAACGTGATACGGGAATGGAATACAGAAACAAGATACGGCAACGGGATACGGAAACGAGGACTGGAGTGGGAGCGCGATACGGGATATTGGAACGGGATACGGCAACGGGATACGGGAATGGGATACGGGAATAGGATACGGGAATGGGATACGGGAACAGGATATGGGATACGGGAACGGAATACGGGAACGGGATACGGGAACGGGATACGAGAACGGGGTACGGGAACGGGATACTGGAACGGGATACGGGAACGAGATACGGGAACGGGATACAGGAACGCGATACGGGAGCGTCATACAGGAACGTGATACGGGAACGTGATACGGGAACGTGATACGGGAACGTGATACGGGAATGGGTTACGGAAACAAGATACGGAAACGGGATACGGGAACGGGGACTGGAGTGGGAAGGCGATACGGGATACTGGAACGGGATACGGCAACGGGATACGGGAATGAGATACGGGAATGGGATACGGGAATGGGATACGGGAATGGGATACGTGAACGGGATACGGGAATGGTATACGGGAATGGGATACGGGAATGGGATACGTGAATGGGATACGGCAATGGGATACGGGAATGGGATACGGGAATGGGATACGGGAATTGGATAGGGGAATGGGATACGGGAATGGGATACGAGAATGGGATACGGGAACATGATATGGGAGACGGGAACGGGATACGGAAACGGAATACGGGAACGGAATACGGGAACGGAATACGGGAACGGAATACGGGAACGGAATACGGGAACGGAATACGGGAACGGAATACGGGAACGGGATACGAGAACGGAATACGAGAACGGAATACGGGAACGGGATACGGGAACGGGATAGGGTAACGGGATACATACGGAAACGGGATACGGGAACGGGATACGGGAACTGGATACGGGAACGGGATACGGGAACGGGATACGGGAACTTTATACGGGAACAGGATACGGGAACGGGATACGGGAACGGCATACGGGAGACGGGAACGGGATATGGGAATGGGATATGGGAACGGGATACGTGAACGGGATACGAGAACGGGATACGGGAACGGGATACGAGAAAGGGATACGGGAACGGGATACGGGAACGGGAACGGGATACGGGAACGGGATACGGGAACGGGATACGGGAACGGGATACGGGAACGGGATACGGGAACGGGATACGGGAACGGGATACGGGAACGGGATACGGGATACGGGAACGGGAACTGGATACGTAATACGGAATACGGAATACGGAATACGGAATACGAGATACGGAATACGGAATAATGAATACGGAATACGGAATACGGGACACTAGAAACGGCTAGCATATATACATAAGCTGGCTATATAAATTGCGCATCGCGCAATAAAGGCCATCTAGTCTCTATATTATAAATCCTAAAAGATGACCCGCCGCCGCCGCCGCCGCCGCCGGAGTGACGCCCTAAATCGGTTCCTCTGCAGCCGTCTGATGAGTTATGAGAGTTATTTTTTCAGCACTTTTGGGTCCCGTGATTCAACAGGTGGTATTAAATTTTCAGCTTAATAAGACTAACGGTGCGGCGTCGGCGCGTGCGCGCGTGCGCCATTCGTTTAACATGGGAAACGCGACATTGTGAAATTGCGAAAAACGAGCAAGTTTCGCCCGGTTCCCCGGCCGCTTGCTCGGCAACCGAAAGTTGCAGCGGTATGCGAGCAACACTATGTGATAGATAATCGATTGGCCTTGCGTATAGGATGTCGTCCAGAGCGATGCGCATGCCACGTGCAAAGTTGTGACTACTTTAAAGATTAAATTGGCCTATTCAGGATTTCAATTGGTGCTCGGAAACTGTTTGACGTAGAACGCTGATCCGGGCACCATTTTGCAGGTGCAGTGACCGTCCTCAAATTATATTTGTTACTCAAAGCTGTGAGACTAATATTTTGGCGTTGAAGTCGAATTGCAATATTTTTGGACAGTTGAATCCTTCACACCACCGTAACACCCAAAATGAGGACAAACTTGACCGGAAAATTTACACAGACGGATAGCGCCGTTCTTGCTGACCTATATCCACCCAAAATATTTTGCTAATCGCTCATAGGTAACTTATGCTGAAGTCAAACGTAAACGATTACCGACGCTATGCGCCAGTCGGGCGTTGGCCGGCGGCCGGCGATAGCTCCCTCACGCAATAACGTAACGTCCGGCTCGTTGGCTTCCGTAGTCTGGCGCCGGCGGCGCCGCCCTCCAGCAATAACGTAACGTCCGGCTCGTTGCTCGTGGTAGGTAGGTCTACTAACATGCCAAGATCCGCGAGCACTGGCGTGTACCTAATATTCCGCTAACATATTATCGTGAGTCATTTATAATGCATGTATATTATGTAATCATACCACACACTACGATTGCTTAATTTTGCTCAAGGTTGACACTGCTTCAGTCAAATTCATCCATGAGCGCTTGACTAGCTGACATCGCACCTCCCTCGCGAGGATATTTTGTTGAAGTCGGTTGACAGATTTCAGGCATTTAAACCGCTAGAATGTTTTGGCAGATACTGCGATACGGCAACGAGATACGGTAGGAAGATATGGGAACGAAAAACGGCAACAAGATACGGAAACTGGGTACGATAAAGGGATGCTGGAACTAGATACGGGAACAGGATACAGGAATAAGATAGGGGAACTAGATATAGTAAGAAGATATCGGAACGGTGTACGATATACGGGAATGAGATACGGGAGTGGGATACGGGAACTGGACACGGGAGCTGATTAAGGTATACGGGATACCGGAACGGGATACGGGAATGGGATACGGGAACGGGATACGGGAACGGGATACGGGAACGGGATACTGGAACGGGATACGGGAACGGGATACGGGAACGGGATACGGGAACGGGATACGGGAACGGGATACGGGAACGGGATACGGGAACGGGATACGGAAACAGGATACGGAAACGGGATACGGAAACGGGATACGGAAACGGGAAACGGGATACGGAAACGGGATACGGAAACGGGATACGGAAACGGGATACGGAAACGGGATACGAAACAGGATACGGAAACGGGATACGGGAACGGGAACTGGAGCGGGAACGGGATACGGGAACGGGATACAGGAACGGGATATGGGAACGGGATACGGGAACGGGATACGGGAACGGGATACGGGAACGGGATACGGGAATGGGATACGAGAATGGGATAAGGGGATGGGATACGGGAACGGGTACGGGAACAGAATACGGAAACGAGATACGGAAACGAGATACGGGAACGGGATACAGGCACGAGATACGGGAACGGGTTACGGGAACGTGATACGGAAACTGGATACGGGAACTGATTAAGGGATACGGTAACGGTATACGGGATACGGGAACGGGATACGGGATACTGGGACGGGATACAGGAACGGGACACAGGAACGGGATACAGGAACGGGATACAGGAACGGGATACGGAACGTGATACGGGAACGGGATACGGGAACGGGATACGGGAACGGGATACGGGAACGGGATACGGGAACGGGATACGGGAACGACATACGGGAACGGGATACGGGAACCGGATACGGGAACCGGATACGGGAACCGGATACGGGAACCGGATACGGGAACCGGATACGGGAAACGGATACGGGAACCAGATACGGGAACGAGAAACGGGAACGGGATACGGGAACAGGATACGGGAACGGGATACGGGAACGAGATACGGGAACGGGATACGGTAACGGGATACGGGAATGGGATACGGGAATGGGATACGAGAATGGGATACGGGAATCGGATACGGGAATGGGATACGGGAATGGGATACGGGAATGGGATACGGGAATTGGATACGGGAATGGGATACGGGAATGGGATACGGGAACATGATATGGGATACGGGAACGGGATACGGGAACGGGATACTGGAACGGGATACTGGAACGGGATACTGGAACGGGATACGGGAACGGGATACGGGAACGGGATACGGGAACGGGATACGGGAACGGGATACGGGAACGGGATACGGGAACGGGATACGGGAACAGGATACGGGAACGGGATATGGGAACGGGATACGGAAACGGGATACGGGAACGGGATATAAGAACGGGATACAGTTGCATGATACGGGAACGGGATACGGTAACGGGATACGGGAACGGGATACGGGAACGGGATACGGGAACGGATACGGGAACGGGATACGTGAACGGGATACGTGAACGGGATACGGGAACGGGATACGGGAAGGGGATACGGGAACGGGATACGGGATACGGTATACGGGAATAGGATACGGGAACGGGAAACGGGAACGGGATACGGGAACGGGATACGGGAACGGGATACGGGAACGGGATGCGGCATACCGTATACGGGAATAGGATACGGGAACGGGATACGGGAACGGGATACGGGAACGGGATACGGGAACGGGATACGCGAACAGGATACGGGAACGGGATACGGGAACGGGATACGGGAACAGGATACGGGAACGAGAACGGGATACTGGAACGCGATAATGGAACGGGATACGGGAACGGGATACGGGAAAGGGATACGGGAACGGGATACGGGAACGGGATACGGGAACGGGATACGGGATACGGGAACGGGATACGGGAACGGGAAACGGGAACGGGATACGGGAACCGGATACGGGAACCGGATACGGGAACCGGATACGGGAACCGGATACGGGAACCGGATACGGGAACCAGATACGGGAACCGGAAACGTTAACGGGATACGGGAACAGGATACGGGAACGGGATACGGGAACGAGATACGGTAACGGGATACGGTAACGGGATACGGTAACGGGATACGGTAACGGGGTACGGTAACGGGATACGGTAACGGGATACGGTAACGGGATACGGTAACGGGATACGGTAACGGGATACGGTAACGGGATACGGGAACAGGATACTGGAACGGGAGACGGGAACGGGATACAAGAACGGGAACGGGATACGGAATACGACATACGGACTACGGAATACGGAATACGGAATACGGAATAAGGAATAAGGAATACCGAATACTGAATACGGAATACGAGATACGGGAAACGGCTAGCATATATAAATTAGCTGGCTATATAAATTGCGCATCGCGCAATAAAGGCCATCTAGTATATTATAAATCCTAAAAGATGACCCGCCGCCGCCGGAGTGACGCCCTAAATCGGTTCCTGTGCAGTCGTCTGATGAGTTATGAGGAGGATTTTTTTCAGGACTTTTGGGTCCCGTGATTCAACAGGTCGTATCAAGTTTTGGTGTTGATCCGACCGACGGTGCGGCGTCGGCACGTGCGCGCGTGCGCCAATCGTTTAACATGTGAAACGCGACATTGTGAAATCGCGAAAATCGGGCAAGTTTCGCCCGGTTCCCCGGCCGCTTGCTCGGCAACCGAGAATCGCAGCGATATGCGAGCAACACTATTTGATAGATAATCGATTGGCCTTGCGTATAGAATGTCGTCCAGAGCGATACGCGTGCCAAGTGCAAAGTTGTGACCACTTTCATGATAAAATTGGCATATTCCGGATTAAAATTGGTGCTCGGAAACCGTTCGACGTAGAAGGCTGAACCGGGCACCATTTTGCAGGCGCAGCGACCGTCTTCAAATTCGATGTGTTACTCAAAGCTGTGTGACTAATATTTTGGAGTTGAAGTTGAAATGCAATATTTTTGGACAATGCAATCCTTCACACCGCCGTAACACCCAAAATGAGTACAAACTTGACCGGCAAATTTACACAGACGGATAGCACTGTTCTTGCTGACCTATATCCACCCAAAATATTATGTGAATCGCTGATAGGGAACTTATGCTGATGTCAAACGTAAACGATTACCGACGCTAACGTTGCGAAATAATTGCGTCGAATAAAATAGCGTCGTTTAAGTTTGCCCAAGACTGACACTGCCGCAGTCAAATTTATCAATGAGCGCATGACTAGCAGACGTCGCACCGCCCTCCCGGGGAGATTTTGTTGAAGCCGGTTGACATATGTCAGGCATGTAAACCTCTAAAATGTTTTGGCAGAGACTGCGACACGGGAACGAGATACGGTAAGAAGATATGGGAACGAAATACGGCAACAAGATACGGAAACTGGGTACGGAAAGGGATGCTGGAACGAGATACGAGAACACGATACGGGAATGAGATACGGTAACTAGATATGGTAAGGAGATATCGGAACGGTGTACTAGATACGGGAATAAGATACGGGAGCGGGATACGGGAACGGACCACGGGAACGGGCTACGGGAACGGGCTACGGGAACGGGATACGGGAACGGCATACGGGAACGGTATACGGGAACGGGATACGGGAACGGGATACGGGAACGAGATACGGGAACGGGATACGGGAACGTGATACAGGAACGTGATACGGGAACGTGATACGGGAATGGGATACGGAAACAATATACGGAAACGGGATACGAGAACGGGGACTGGAGTGGGAGCGCGATACGGGATACTGGAACGGGATACGGCAACGGGATACAGGAATGGGATACGGCAACGGGTACGGGAATGGGATACGGGAATGGGATACGGGAATGGGATATGAGAATGGGATACGGGAATGGGATACGGGAATGGGATACGGGAATGGGATACGGGAATGTGATACGGGAATGTGATACGGGAATGGGATACGGGAATGGGATACGGGAACGGGATACGGGAACAGAATACGGGAACGGAATACGGGAACGGAATACGGGAACGGAATACGGGAACGGAATACGGGAACGGAATACGGGAACTGGATACGAGAACGAGATAGGGGAACGGGATACGGGAATGGGATGCGGGAACGGGATAGGGTAAAGGGATACGGGAACGGGATACGGGAACGGGATACGGGAACGGGATACGGGAACGGGATACGGGAACGGGATACGGGAACGGGATACGGGAACGGGATACGGGAACGGGATACGGGAACTGGATACGGGAACGGATTCCGGAACGGATACGGGAACGGATACGGGAACGGATACGGGAACGGATACGGGAACGGATACGGGAACGGATACGGGAACGGATACGGGAACGGATACGGGAACGGGATACGGGAACGGGATACGGGAACGGGATACGGGATATGGGAACGGGATACGGGAACGGATACGGAACGGATACGGGAACGGATACGGGAACGGATACGGGAACGGATACGGGAACGGATACGGGAACGGATACGGGAACGGATACGGGAACGGATACGGGAACGGATACGGGAACGGATACGGGAATGGATACGGGAATGGATACGGGAACGGATACGGGAACGGGATACGGGAACGGGATACGGGAACGGGATACGGGAACGGGATACGGGAACGGGATACGGGAACTGGATACGGGAACGGGATACGGGAACGGGATACGGGAACTTTATACGGGAACAGGATACGGGAACGGGATACGGGAACGGCATACGGGAGACGGGAACGGGATATGGGAATGGGATATGGGAACGGGATACGTGAACGGGATACGAGAACGGGATACGGGAACGGGATACGAGAAAGGGATACGGGAACGGGATACGGGAACGGGAACGGGATACGGGAACGGGATACGGGAACGGGATACGGTAACGGGATACGGGAACGGGATACGGGAACGGGATACGGGAACGGGATACGGGAACGGGATACGGGAACGGGATACGGGAACGGGATACGGGATACGGGAACGGGAACTGGATACGTAATACGGAATACGGAATACGGAATACGGAATACGAGATACGGAATACGGAATAATGAATACGGAATACGGAATACGGGACACTAGAAACGGCTAGCATATATACATAAGCTGGCTATATAAATTGCGCATCGCGCAATAAAGGCCATCTAGTATATTATAAATCCTAAAAGATGACCCGCCGCCGCCGGAGTGACGCCCTAAATCGGTTCCTGTGCAGTCGTCTGATGAGTTATGAGGAGGATTTTTTTCAGGACTTTTGGGTCCCGTGATTCAACAGGTCGTATCAAGTTTTGGTGTTGATCCGACCGACGGTGCGGCGTCGGCACGTGCGCGCGTGCGCCAATCGTTTAACATGTGAAACGCGACATTGTGAAATCGCGAAAATCGGGCAAGTTTCGCCCGGTTCCCCGGCCGCTTGCTCGGCAACCGAGAATCGCAGCGATATGCGAGCAACACTATTTGATAGATAATCGATTGGCCTTGCGTATAGAATGTCGTCCAGAGCGATACGCGTGCCAAGTGCAAAGTTGTGACCACTTTCATGATAAAATTGGCATATTCAGGATTAAAATTGGTGCTCGGAAACCGTTCGACGTAGAAGGCTGAACCGGGCACCATTTTGCAGGCGCAGCGACCGTCTTCAAATTCGATGTGTTACTCAAAGCTGTGTGACTAATATTTTGGAGTTGAAGTTGAAATGCAATATTTTTGGACAATGCAATCCTTCACACCGCCGTAACACCCAAAACGAGGACAAACTTGACCGGCAAATTTACACAGACGGATAGCACTGTTCTTGCTGACCTATATCCACCCAAAATATTATGTGAATCGCTGATAGGGAACTTATGCTGATGTCAAACGTAAACGATTACCGACGCTAACGTTGCGAAATAATTGCGTCGAATAAAATAGCGTCGTTTAAGTTTGCCCAAGACTGACACCGCCGCAGTCAAATTTATCAATGAGCGCATGACTAGCAGACGTCGCACCGCCCTCCCGGGGAGATTTTGTTGAAGCCGGTTGACATATGTCAGGCATGTAAACCTCTAAAATGTTTTGGCAGAGACTGCGACACGGGAACGAGATACGGTAAGAAGATATGGGAACGAAATACGGCAACAAGATACGGAAACTGGGTACGGAAAGGGATGCTGGAACGAGATACGAGAACACGATACGGGAATGAGATACGGTAACTAGATATGGTAAGGAGATATCGGAACGGTGTACTAGATACGGGAATAAGATACGGGAGCGGGATACGGGAACGGGCCACGGGAACGGGCTACGGGAACGGGCTACGGGAACGGGATACGGGAACGGCATACGGGAACGGTATACGGGAACGGGATACGGGAACGGGATACGGGAACGAGATACGGGAACGGGATACGGGAACGTGATACAGGAACGTGATACGGGAACGTGATACGGGAATGGGATACGGAAATAATATACGGAAACTGGATACGAGAACGGGGACTGGAGTGGGAGCGCGATACGGGATACTGGAACGGGATACGGCAACGGGATACAGGAATGGGATACGGCAACGGGTACGGGAATGGGATACGGGAATGGGATACGGGAATGGGATATGAGAATGGGATACGGGAATGGGATACGGGAATGGGATACGGGAATGGGATACGGGAATGTGATACGGGAATGTGATACGGGAATGGGATACGGGAATGGGATACGGGAACGGGATACGGGAACAGAATACGGGAACGGAATACGGGAACGGAATACGGGAACGGAATACGGGAACGGAACACGGGAACGGAATACGGGAACTGGATACGAGAACGAGATAGGGGAACGGGATACGGGAATGGGATGCGGGAACGGGATAGGGTAAAGGGATACGGAAACGGGATACGGGAACGGGATACGGGAACGGGATACGGGAACGGGATACGGGAACGGGATACGGGAACGGGATACGGGAACGGGATACGGGAACGGGATACGGGAACGGGATACGGGAACGGGATACGGGAACGGATTCCGGAACGGATACGGGAACGGATACGGGAACGGATACGGGAACGGATACGGGAACGGATACGGGAACGGATACGGGAACGGATACGGGAACGGATACGGGAACGGGATACGGGAACGGGATACGGGAACGGGATACGGGATATGGGAACGGGATACGGGAACGGATACGGGAACGGATACGGGAACGGATACGGGAACGGATATGGGAACGGATACGGGAACGGATACGGGAACGGATACGGGAACGGATACGGGAACGGATACGGGAACGGATACGGGAACGGATACGGGAACGGATACGGGAATGGATACGGGAATGGATACGGGAACGAATACGGGAACGGGATACGGGAACGGGATACGGGAACGGGATACGGGAACGGGATACGGGAACTGGTTACGGGAACGGGATACGGAAACTGGATACGGGAGCTGATTAAGGGATACGGTAACGGTATACGGGATACATGAACTGGATATGGGAACGGGATACGGGAACTGGATGCGGAAACAGGGAACGGGATACGGGCACGGGATACGAGCACGGGATACGGGCACGGGATACGGGAACGGGATACGGGAATGGGATACGGGAACAGGATAGGGGAACGGGATACGGGAACGGGATACGGGAACGGAATACGGGAACGGAATACGGGAACGGGATACGGGAACGGGATACGTAACTGGATACGGGAACGGGATACGGGAACGGGATACGGGAATGGGATACGGGAATGGGATACGGGAACGGGATACGGGAACGGGATACGGGAACGGGATACGGGAACGGGATACGCGAACGGGATACGGGATATTGGAACGGGATACGGGAACGGGATACGGGAACGGGATACGGGATACGGGAACGGGATACGGGAACGGGATACGAGAACGGGATACGGGAACAAGATACGGGAACGGAATATGGGAACGGAATACGGGATACGGGAACGGGATACAGGTTACGGGAACGGGATACAGGAACGGGATACGGGATACGGGTTACGGGAACGGGAACGGGAATAGGATACGTAATACGGAATACGGAATACGAGATACGGAATACTGAATACGGAATACTGAATACGGAATACGGGACACTGGAAACGGCTACCATATATAAATAAGCTGGCTATATAAATTGCGCATCGCGCAATACAGGCCCTCTAGTTTCCTTTAAAAGTCGATAACAATAACTCGGTAGGCCTGAGGCAGGCACGTAGCCAAGGGGGGGGGGGGGGGGCGAGGGAGGCTACCCCCCCCCCCCCGCGCCTTGGAGGCCCGGCGGGCCCTTTTCGGGCGCGCAGTGCGCAGCGCACCGAAAAGGGCCGACGAGACCACGCTCATGGACTACGCGAAGCGTGGTCTTTAAGAGTTTAGAGCATTTCAGAGGTTCTTTAGGGGCACCAGGGCCCTTTCTGAAAGACCAGAGGGCCCTTGGACGTTCAGCAGAGCCCTGTACATGTCAGAAGGGCCCCTGGACAAGCCGAAAGGGCCCCTGAGCGGGTCAAAAGGCCCCTGAACACGTCGAATGAGCACCGAGCCAGCACAGAGGGACCCCTGGGAAGGTCGAAGAGGCCCCTGAGCATGTCGGCAGGGCGACAAAGCAGCCAGTGCAGTCCCTTGCCAGGTCTTAAGGACCCCCTGAACAGGCTGGAGGGCCCCTGGACAGACCAGCACCAGAGGGCCTCTGGGAAGTTAAAAGGGCCCCTGTGCATGTCAGAGGGGCCCCTGACCAGACCAAAAGGGCCCCTGAACATGCCGAATGGACTCCTAGTCAGCACGGAGGGGCCCCAGGGAAGGTCGAAGGGCCCTCTGAGCATGTTGACAAGGCGACAAAACAGAAAGCGCAGTCTCCTGCCAGGTTGGAAGGGCCCCTTAGAAGGCTGGAGGGCTCCTGGGCAGACCAGAGGGCCCTTGGGAAGTTCAAAGGGCCCCTGTGCATGTCAAAGGGGCCCATGACCAGACCGAAAGGGTCCCTGAGCAGGTCAGATGGCCCCTGATTACGTCGAATGGGCCTCTGGCCAGCACATAAGGACCCCTGGGCAGGTCGGAGAGGCCCCTGAGGATGTCGGCAGGGTGAAAAAGCAGCCAGTGCAGTCCCTGGCCAGCTCGGAAGGGCCACTGAGCAGGCTGGAGGGCCCCTGGACAGACCAGAGGGCCCCTGGACAGACCAGAGGGCCCCTGAACAGACCAGAGGGCCCCTGGACAGATCAGAGGGCCCTGGAAAGTTGAACCTCACAAAATAAAGTGGCCGAAATCCGTTTTTAAATCCGAAATCCGAAATCAGAGTTTTTCATTTTTTTTTTTGGGGGGGGGGGGGGGGGGGGGAGGGGGGGGGGGGGGGGGGGGGGGGGTGTGTGTTAACGCTCGGGAAGGGGCCCTTTCGAGGCGCCGCCCCCCCCCCCCACACACACACACCCTGGACGAAATCCTGGCTACGTGCCTGGCCTGAGGGGCCCTCTAAATGTCTGAGGGGCCCTCGAAATGCCTGAGGGGGCCCTCGAAATGTCTGAGGGGCCCTCGAAAGGAATTGGAGGCCCTGGGAAGGCCTTGAGGGGCCCTCGAAATAAATACCAGCTCTTAAATGCTGTTATTTATTCGTGTTAGATTTGTTCGTGGACGTTCTTTATGCGACATAAGGCGTTTTGCGGGCACCTGACACCATCAAAAACACTGGGGCCTTCGGCCCCAGGGGGCCCTCGCTCGGTCGCCAGAGGGGCCCGCCTGGCTTCCAGGAGGGGGGGGGGGGGGGGGGGGCATGGCCCCTTTGGCCCCCCCCCCCTTGGCTACGCCACTGCCGACGTGCGTTGGCGCGTCGGAACATTTTTTTCACCTCTGATCCCGGGATTCCCCATGTATCGGCTGCCGAGCAGATCAGCATTAGCGATGACGTCACTGGTGCTCTGGTCCAGTCGTGGTCGGCCCCGTCACCGCAGCTGCGCTTTCGAGCGTTTTGCTGTTTTTTGTTGTTGACAGGTGTTGACGAGCGGCAATTTTTAAAAGTCGTCGCCGTTGGATAAGTAAGTTAGGTAGTTAGGTTGCAAGTCTATGCTTTTGAAATATTGTGATTTTGTTTTGTTTAAGCATATCTTGAACATTACAAAAATGAACAATGACATTTGCAACATTAAAACGGGGCCGGGGCAGCGAATATTACACCTCAGCCAGACCGGGGCAGCGTATGGCCGTCTTGCCCCTCAGTCAGACCAGGGCAGCGTATGGCCGTCTACTCCCTCAGCCGGACCGGGGCAGCGTATGGCCGTCTCGCCCCTCATCATAAATTAAGCGAGGGATAATTATCCGCGGTAAACGTAATCTTTGGTTTGGTTAGGATAAGGCCGCTTCGGTTTACAAGGAGAAGGGATAAAGTGAGTCCAAATGGACGCCGACCGGGCAACCGCCCATGGACAGGCCCTTCCCCGCAGCGCGAAGCTGCGAGGAGAGCCCACGCCATGCAGACAGCCAACACTCCCGGGGGGCAGCTCGAGGCCACCACATGCCCGGTGGCCAGCGACCACCAGACCCGGGGTAACGTGGGCGTGACAAAGGATGGAGGACCGGCAGACGGGAGGATCAAAAGGGATCTGAACGTAATCTTAAATAGGTCCGTACTTTAGGCGCAACTATCCGTATCCCGTTCAAAATATTCGCACCACTCCGAGACTCGTGCGGCGACAGCCGAGTCGGACCAGACCACCAGTGACGTCACGCTAATGTTGAGCGATTGGGGAGGTAAAATCCCCGGATGACTCTACCTCTCTTATACGGCCTTGCGTTTGCAGGTGTTGACCAAGGCCTTAGTGGACTGCTTCTAGGTGACGCGGTATTGCGCGGCTGGATATTGATATTGAGCCAAAAAACTTGACATGGGAAAAACTGTTAAAGGAAATAGTTCACCTTCAACATTAGTTTTAAACTGAGATAGCTGTTTTGTAGCCCATGTTGGGAAACCCCTATCTGCAAGTTTCCTTGACTGAAAAAGACCTCTCCAGCCGAAGATATTTGACTTTTTGGCGAAGGAATTCGGCGCATATATGATATACCGTACCGTCTGAAAGTGCCAGCACTGCCATGGAGCATGCGCAGACCAATAATGCACACCATAACATTAATGATTTACGACCTTCTGTCCTGAATTGGCGCGATGTAGGACCATTTTTGAAAATAAAAAAAGAAACTGTACTGTCGGAAAGTGTCAGTTGAAGCGTAATAGTACATTGAAGTGGGTGGAGCATAGTGGCCAAATTCAGTGAGTTGGGGAGGGGAGGGGATGACAAAATTATGGCATGTTGCCAGATGTGATATCACGGAATGAGAGGTGTCCAGCTCAAAACATGGAAATTCTTACCTTATTTTCAGGTTTTTAGACCCGAAGACCTCCTTCGTCCTATCATTTTTGATAAAACAAACAATTTTGTCCTCCCTCCATTCGTTTAAATATTTGAATTTGGCAACCATGGCATGGAGTGTGAAAAGAAACTGCTCCGTCTAGGAAGCGTGCCATATGCGACCACTGGGTTGCGCCAGCGACAAGAATACCACGGCACCACCAGGTAGGTATCTGCGGTTATGCAATTTATGTCAATTGTAATTAATTGCTGCCCTTTTGTGACATTTGCCAGCATCTTGGTTGCACTTGCCAGGTGCTCCTGTTTCATGTAAATGTACTTTCAAAAAATATAATAGCAGTCTTAGTAGGTACAGGGAGTTAGAGTTGCAGTGGAGTTGCTATGGTACACACTGAATGTGGTTAGGTCCCTTAGGAATGTGGTACTTTACGGATGGTACCAACGCAATACAAAAAGCATCGTGAACACGGCTTCTATGGTCCGGCTTATCTTCCCCTCTAGCTTACGCTTGACTGGAAATTAAGAAACAACAATAAATGCATTCAAACCACATTACTGAGAGCTGCAAAATGACATATTGATGCATTGGCTCACTCCTGTCTTTTCTATTGGCTGATTTTAAGCAAAAATCCATTTTCCTCCGCAAAGAGCTAAAAATGTATTTTTTCTCTCTTAAAATCAGCCAAGAGATATAGCGAGCCAATGCATCAATATATCATTTTGAAGCTCTCAGTAATGCAGTTTAAATGCATTTATTGCTGTTTCTTAATTCACATAAAATAATATGCTAGAGGAGAAGATAAGCCAGATCTTAGTGTGTACCATAGCAACTGCGCGTCCCTGTACATCTCATTGGTCCAGACGTGTCAAGATCCTAGGCATCCAGGTCCTATGGATTCAAGATCCTAGAAGGTAGTGCTAGTGCTAGGTAATGCTCCCATTTGTCCAGAACAAAAAAACAATAATGGTATTTTCTATATTATTTGTGGAATATTTAATGATGCCTTGATTCCATTACATTTAATAGGCAAAACATCAATTGTCCAAAACCAATTTGCAGCATCCAGGAAAGCAGCAAGTGACATTGGCGTATCCAGAACGTTGGTGGGGAGGGGGGCACAGATGGTTTGGGGGAAAATTCCAAAAATTATCACATAATTTTGAAAACTCATCGGATTTCGCTTGCATTGATAGCTGATTTAAAACAAATTTCCTTTAGGAAAAGTTGCTTAGATTGTCTTCTATATCAGAAAATGTGTCAATTTTGTACTGGTTTCAAGTGGTTTGGGGGGCCATGGCCGCCATGGCCCCCCTGGATCTGCTAGTGGCAAGTGATGTCATCATTGAATGTGGCAACATATTGTTGCATCCAATTCCAAACATTCTTGCATTCTTATTCTTGGATCCTTGTAACAATAGGTACAACAAATATCAGTAGATGATGCAATGTCACCTGGTTCTGGAGTACAATTATCAGACACCACCATCTTCATGTGTAGCCATTGGCGGATTCAGAACGGTGGTTTGCGTGGGGGGAACACTAGTGGTTGGGGGGGGGGGGGCAAATTCCAAAAATTATCACAATTCAGAAAAGTCATCGGATATCGCTTGCTTTTTAAAACAAACATTCCTTAGTAAAAGTTGCTTAGATTGTCTTCTATATCAGGAAATGTCTAATTTTTTTTTTTTTTTGGGGGGGGGGGGGCATGGCCGCTACCCCCTGGATCCGCTAGTGTGTGTAGCACTCATTGTAACGATTACAAAATGTGTTGTGTTGACACAATGTGTTGTGTGTTGACAAAATGTGCTGCGTGTTGACAAAATGTGTTGTATTTTTACAAAATGTGCCAGAGTGCCGATTTTTATAAATGTTGTTAGTCACCGAGGCATGAGAAAAACCTTATTTTTAGAGTAATTTGCCATAAGAGCGCGACAAATGGAAGTGAGTTAGCCTGGATCTTTGTCGGTGTTAGCCTCGAGGTTTTTCACCTCTGGTGGGTTCGAGTCGCTTCTGTCCTCGATATTCGCTCCTCACCGGGATGACCTGCGATCGGTGGCAGCGGCCGCGAACAGGTCAGATGAAGTCAGGAGCTGGGCGGACCGTGTTCCAACTTCGAGCACGTTAAACATTTGCCGCTATATTCTGCCGTTGAAAAATGGAAGTACGTCATCGGGTGGTAGGGGCAGAGCCCACGCAACAAGCTCTGTTTATCATAGGGTTGTGATCACATCAATCCATCCAATCAAATATTCGGACTATTTTTTTGGTTTTAAATATCCAGCTAAGTGGTTGACGAGTATCCAAAATAGGTCATGGCAATTTAGGGTTGTATTCAATGTTTCTGACAACTGTTAACCCGCGCTCCGCTGTGGTCTTCAGCCGAACACATGGGGGGGGGGGGGGGCAGATTCTACCCCACGTTATCTTCCGAACTAATAATCGCAGCGAGACACGCAAGGCGGCAATTGAAAGTTCGCAATAAGACGCATCTAAAACGAAAGTTTCAAATAATCATACCTGTGGAGTCATAAGTGAATTAAACATGACCAATCTGTTTGCAATTAGGCTTGGGTTTTTTCTACGCTTGGTCCTCAAATATGTATTCCGTTATTTTAATATTTTTGAAAATCGTGATTTTGTGGAACTACCCCCAAATTGGTCAAAAACTCAAAATTTCACAAATCTGATAGTCACATTTTCAAGAGTATGTCATTTATTTTCCTTTGGCGTCTTTTATTTGAAATTTGCTTCAAAACTCGATTTATATTAATTTTCAAACATTCATCGTTATTTCACCCGAAACAGCGTGACATGACGTCACTAAAATGTTATTATCTCCCAAAGTGGTTAACCGACTTCATCGAACTTTTGAAGCAATATGTATAATTAATGTAGCATAAACAGCACAAATTGTGGCGTTGATATCCTGAAACAGTTTCTAAGTTAGTGAGTAAATTCGGGAAGGGGACAGATTCTACCTCCTCAGTGGGGCGCGAGTTAAGAAATGATATGTAATCAATACGAGCGATCGTAGAGGGGTGAATCACCCAACAGTGGATGGATCTAAAGAGTTCGCAAAGGCAAAGGATCGCCCGGCCGCATATTTGGAAATGTCGAATACAAAATCCAGACCTATCATACCTATCATATTTCCGTACTCTCTCAAGGTATGATGAATTATTTAAAAAAAATCACCTTTGTCACAATTTATTCACTTGAAGGAAATCTTAGCAAAAAATTGCGGAGTTTCTTGTTTGAATTTTCAAGTCCCTGCTATAGCCACGCGTCTTGTAGATGTATATGTATAGGAACTTCTGACATACAAAATACTTGAATATTGTCCAAAAATACTACGCGAAAAAAAACAGCTCGAAATTGATGCACGGAAACGAAACCAAGAAAACGACTGTATTTACAAAGACCTGAAATCCCTATATCGTAATTGCTAAAATAAGTGAAATAAAAGTCAGGGCGTTGAACAAGTTAGGACAGTTCAGAATACTTGATATTTCTCAGTGGAAGATGATACAACTATAGATGCATCTTCATCGTATGTCTACCCTTATGTAGTGAATTAATAACAAAATTAAGACAAAATGACCCGAATGGAGAACGATCCGAAGAGAACTCGAAGATGATTCGGAGGCAAAACATTACCTATGATCGCTATTGTGGTGTTTATTTATGCTATTTACCTTTGGTTCTTAACGTTGCAGTTTGTTTGAGAGCGCGAGGCCGAAAGACTGACGGGAGCACAGCTGCATTCTCGCCATCTAGAATTGGGACCGGTGCGTAATAGCCGATAACTTCAATATGTATGAATATCTAAATATGTGTGAAGCACCAAGGAGTAAATACAAAATATATTTATGCAAATACACTTTTTAAAGTGATTTGCAGTCTTGCATACCATTGCTGTTACCTTATTTTAGATAACACTTCAAGTGGCAACATTATGTCTCATAAATAAATCGTCAGATATGACGAGGACTGGCTTGCTTAACGAATATCGTTTGCTATACCTGCCTCCATCTCGTTAGATACCTGTTACGACGAAGAGAAGAATCACAAGAATGTGTATCAGCAGACGAGTGAGGTGACAGCAGAACAGAGTTGCGGCGGCGGTGCAGCTGCAGTCGGTCTGGAGTCGGCTGGAGTCGGTCTGGAGTCGGCTGGAGTCGGCTGGAGTCAGCTGATACGGCTGGAGTCAGCTGGAGTCGGTCTGGAGTCGGCTGGAGTCGGCTGGAGTCAGCTGGTATCAGCTGGAGTCAGCTGGAGTCGGCTGGAGTCGGCTGGAGTCAGCTGATACGGCTGGAGTCAGCTGGAGTCGGTCTGGAGTCGGTCTGGAGTCGGCTGGAGTCGGCTGGAGTCAGCTGGAGTCAGCTGATACGGCTGCTGCTGGAGTCGGTCTGCAGCGAAGCCAGAGTTGCTGAGTGTGAGCCGTGCCGGAGCGGCTGCTGCTCTGCCCCTCCTGCCGATGCTGGCCAGAAAGACACACAGAGGCAGAGAGACAGAATCGCGGCGGCCGGCCTGCTCCCTCCTATCTCCAGGCAAGGCCGGCGCGCGCCAGATAGGACCGGAGGAGAGCAGGGGAGGTGGTGGTAGGGGGGGGGGGGGATCACGGCTTTGTATGTGGCGGACACTCGTGTGGCGCTAATCACCGAATCGGTACGGGCGATAGTCGGCGATCAGTGGCTTCGAGTGGCACTCACCGCCCGGTGGAATTCTACAGAGCAGTCTCTGCAGTCTCTGGCAGCGGTATCAGGGTGACCTTTGTTCCGACCGATGTGGTCTTGATGTGATAACAGTAATTACTCTACGCTACAGCTGTACGCTAGTAACCGGACAGCTGTAGCGGACAGCGCTACAGCTGTAAACTCTACATATATACAAACCTGTTAACGTGTATTGGTCGACATTTTATTTCGGAGATATACAAGGTGTTGGGAATGAAAGTGACAGTTAACGTAAACGAAGAAAAATACATAGTTCAGACAAAAATACATGCATTCATCAGATCAGAGCAGATTAATCAGATCGCTTTTGATCGTTCCGGCAGACATCCTTCCATCCTCAGTCTGCAGTCAAGCCCACGTTAACCCGGGTCTGGTGGTCGCTGGTTACCCTCCATCCTCAGTCAAGCCTACGTTAACCCGGGTCTGGTGGTCGCTGGCGAACAGACATGACGGCCACTGAGCCACCCCCGGGAGTGGTGGACGCCTTCATGGCTTGGGCCCTCCCAGGGGCGTATAGTTTCTCAAAATCAGTTGAGGGGCTGACTTCAGGTCCAGCCTAGCTCACCAAAAATGTTTATTCTCGTCTTATTTCCCCATCACGAATAACGTTTTCGTTCGATATACAAGAACACATTTTTGTATCTATTAGTCTTGGTATTTCTTTATCTCTTCCCTTTTTACTGTTGTACTCCTATGCCAAATATCTGCTTTTAAGTTGAGGGGTAGAGCTACAAGTTGAGGGGGCTTCAGCCCTTTAAACTGAATAGGTTCCCACACCCCTGAATAGGTTCCCACGCTCTGCTGGGAAGGACCAGGTGTAAGTCTATAAACGGTTACTCGGTCGTCGTTCCATTTTGACCCACTTACCTCTTCTCCTTCATCCCAGGCTGTGCAATGGTCCGAATGGGTCGAAGCGGCCTTATTCTAACAAAAACTCATTAAAATAAACTAAGAAGTGCCAATCAGCTCATCTTCTGTAGAAGATACTTTGCCCATAGCCACCATCCTCAGACTGAACCGGTCTCAAGCAGTGGTGTACCCAGGATCCGCCCGGGGCGGGGGGGGGGGGGGGATTTTTGATCAGGGGCCCATAAGGTGCTCCCACCAAAAAGACATTTTCAATAAATAAAAATCCATATTTTTCTTCGACCAGCCTGACTGACGAGCACGGGGGCCCCTGCCTTGTACCA
Organism: Chirona hameri; assembly: GCA_036785665.1. Classification (NCBI taxonomy): domain Eukaryota; kingdom Metazoa; phylum Arthropoda; class Thecostraca; order Balanomorpha; family Balanidae; genus Chirona; species Chirona hameri. The sequence goes on along the minus strand of JAXIVJ010002125.1, from coordinate 5,411 downwards.
GGGGTCCGGGCCCCTGTGTTCAATACCACTTCCCTGTGGCCTTGTGTTCAACTTCAGTACCACTACCAGGGGGCCCATGACTGACATAGGGGTTTATGATTGTCCCAGGGGCTCCCGAGATGCCGGCAAGAGGAGCCCTCTGGTTGTCATTGTGTGTGTGTGTGTGTGTGTGTGTGTGTGTGTGTGTGTGTGTGTGTGTGTGTGTGTGTGTGTGTGTGTGTGTGTGTGTGTGTGTGTGTGTGTGTGTGTGTGTGTGTGTGTGTGTGTGTGTGTGTGTGTGTGTGTGTGTGCGTGTGCGTGTGCGTGTGCGTGTGCGTGTGCGTGTGCGTGTGCGTGTGCGTGTGCGTGTGCGTGTGCGTGTGCGTGTGCGTGTGCGTGTGCGTGTGCGTGTGCGTGCGCGTGCGCGTGCGCGTGCGTGTGCGTGTGACGCGCGTGCGCGTGTGCGTGCGCGTGTGCGTGTGCGTGTGCATGTGCGTGTGCGTGTGCGTGTGCGTGTGCGTGTGCGTGTGCGTGTGCGTGTGCGTGTGCGTGTGCGTGTGCGTGTGCGTGTGCGTGTGCGTGTGCGTGTGCGTGTGCGTGTGCGTGTGTGTGTGTGTGTGTGTGTGTATGTGTGTGTGTGTGGGGGGGGGGAGGTCAGTGCCTATTCGTTTCCAGCTAATGGGGCCTCCTGACGGGTACGGGCCACGGGGCCCCTATCTTGTACCGGGGATCCCCTGCCTGGCACCAGGGGCCCTCTGTACTCAGTAGCACTACCCGGGGGTCCCTGACCGACAGAGGGATTTTGCATTGTCTCAGGGGGCCCGAGTGGCGCAAGGGGCACCCTTGTATCCGCCCCTGGGGCCCCCAGGTGAGGATAATTTTAGGGGGAAAAAAACTAGTAAAAAAGTTTTCATCTTTTGTATTATTATTTTTGGGTCCTGAATGGGGCCCATCAAAACAAAGTGGGACACATCCGGTGAGTTAAAAATATTGGGGGTTGGTAGGTTGGGCCCTTTATTTATAAATATGCCCTTTTCAGGGGCCTGGCCAAATTTCCATGGGTCCAGTCGTCGCTCCAGGGGCTCAGGTCGTTTATTCATGCATCTGCGTCCTTCTGGGGGGGGGGGGGATCTGCGTCCTTCTCGGGGGAGGGGGGGGGGGGGGCTATCTGCGTCCCTCTGGGGGGGGGGGGGGGGTATCTGCGTCCCTTGCAGATATTGTACAAGTGATGACGGAGGTCATCGGTCAGCTGACAACTTCATGGTGGCCATTTCAACACCCATCTGCTGTGGCAAAAAGCCCACATTCCCTTCTTCGGGTGCTCCATCAACTCATCCTGCGGTTGCTGGATGGAGTAGGGTGTCGAGACGCAGTCAGAACGCTTCTTATGTTCCTTCTTGCCGGCCGCAGCCTCGAAGTAGCCCCACCGCCCTGCCTTCTATGCCAGGTATCTTCCTCACAAACTAAAGCGAAGACGTATGTATGCCTTTTAGATGTCGTTGACTCGTTGAGTTGGGGTTGACACTTGAAAGCTCTATAAAACTGGAATGTTTTGAAACTGTCAAATGTACCCCGAACACCCTGTATGTATTCAATAATGACTTACTTAACTGTGTTGCTTCGGTGGTGATAATAACAGGGCTGACGAGCCGCGGCCGTGATCTGCAGGTGGTGATAATAATAGGGTTGACGAGCCGCGGCCGTGATAGGCAGGTGGTGATAATAACCGGGCTGACGAGCCGCGGCCGTGATCGGTGGTGATAATAACAGGGCTGACGAGCCGCGGCCGTGATCAGTGGTAATAATAACAGAGCTGACGAGCCGCGGCCGTGATAGACAGGTGGTGATAATAACAGGGCTGACGAGCCGCGGCCGTGATCGGTGGTGATAATAACAGGGCTGACGATCCGCAGCCGTGATCGGCAGGAGGTGATAATAACCGGGCTGACGAACCGCGGCCGTGATAGGCAGGTGGTGATAATAACATTGCTGACGAGCCGGGGCCGTGATCGGCAGGTGGTGATAATAACAGGGCTGACGAGCCGCGGCAGTGATCGGCAAGTGGTGATAATAACAGGGCTGACGAGCCGCGGCCGTGATCGGTGATGATAATAACAGGGCTGACGAGCCGCGGCCGTGATCGGCAGGTGGTGATAATAACAGGACTGACGAGTCGCGGCCGTGATCGGTGGTGATAATAACAGGGCTGACGAGCCGCGGCCGTGATCGGCAGGTGGTGATAATAACAGGGCTGACGAGCCGCGGTCGTGATCGGTGGTGATAATAACAGGGCTGACGAGCCACGGCCGTGATCTGCAGGTGGTGATAATAACAGGGCTGACGAGCCGCGGTCGTGATCGGTGGTGATAATAACAGGACTGACGAGTCGCGGCCGTGATCGGTGGTGATAATAACAGGGCTGACGAGTCGCGGCCGTGATCGGCAGGTGGTGATAATAACAGGGCTGACGAGCCGCGGCCGTGATCGGCAGGTGGTGATAATAACAGGGCTGACGAGCCGCGGCCGTGATCAGTGGTGATACTAACAGGGCTGACGAGCCGCGGCCGTGATCAGTGGTGATAATAATAGGGCTGACGAGCCGCGGTCGTGATCAGTGGTGATAATAGCAGGGCTGACGAGCCGCGGCCGTGATTGGTGGTAATACCAGGGCTGACGAGCCACGGCCGTGATCTGCAGGTGGTGATAATAACAGGGTTGACGAGCCGCGGCCGTGATAGGCAGGTGGTGATAATAACAGGGTTGACGAGCCGCGGCCGTGATCGGTGGTGATAATAACAGGGCTGACGAGCCGCGGCCGTGATCGGCAGGTGGTGATAATAACAGGGCTGACGAGCCGCGGCTGTGATCGGTGGTGATAATACCAGGGCTGACGAGCCGTGGCCGTGATCGGTGGTGATAATAACAGGGCTGACGAGCCGCGGCCGTGATCTGCAGGTGGTGATAATAACAGGGCTGACGAGCCGCGGCCGTGATCGGTGGTGATAATAACAGGGCTGACGAGCCGCGGCCGTGATCGGTGATGATAATAACAGGGCTGACGAGGCGCGGCCGTGATCGGCAGGTGGTGATAATAACAGGGCTGACGAGCCGCGGTCGTGATCGGTGGTGATAATAACAGGGCTGACGAGCCATGGCCGTGATCTGCAGGTGGTGATAATAACAGGGCTGACGAGCCGCGGCCGTGATCGGCAGGTGGTGATAATAACAGGACTGACGAGTCGCGGCCGTGATCGGTGGTGATAATAACAGGGCTGACGAGCCGCGGCCGTGATCGGCAGGTGGTGATAATAACAGGGCTGACGAGCCGCGGTCGTGATCGGTGGTGATAATAACAGGGCTGACGAGCCACGGCCGTGATCTGCAGGTGGTGATAATAACAGGGCTGACGAGCCGCGGCCGTGATCGGCAGGTGGTGATAATAACAGGACTGACGAGTCGCGGCCGTGATCGGTGGTGATAATAACAGGGCTGACGAGCCGCGGCCGTGATCAGTGGTGATACTAACAGGGCTGACGAGCCGCGGCCGTGATCAGTTGTGATAATAACAGGGCTGACGAGCCGCGGTCGTGATCAGTGGTGATAATAACAGGGCTGACGAGCCGCGGCCGTTTTCGGTGGTGATAATAACAGGGCTGACGAGCCGCGGCCGTGATCGGCAGGTGGTGATAATAACAGGGCTGACGAGCCGTGGTCGTGATCGGTGGTGATAATAACAGGACTGACGAGTCGCGGCCGTGATCGGTGGTGATAATAACAGGGCTGACGAGCCGCGGCCGTGATCGGCAGGTGGTGATAATAACAGGGCTGACGAGCCGCGGTCGTGATCGGTGGTGATAATAACAGGGCTGACGAGCCACGGCCGTGATCTGCAGGTGGTGATAATAACAGGGCTGACGAGCCGCGGTCGTGATCGGTGGTGATAATAACAGGACTGACGAGTCGCGGCCGTGATCGGTGGTGATAATAACAGGGCTGACGAGCCGCGGCCGTGATCGGCAGGTGGTGATAATAACAGGGCTGACGAGCCGCGGCCGTGATCTGCAGGTGGTGATAATAACAGGGCTGACGAGCCGCGGCCGTGATCGGTGGTGATAATACCAGGGCTGACGAGCCGCAGCCGTGATCAGTGGTGATAATAACAGGGCTGACGAGCCGCGGCCGTGATCAGTGGTAATAATACCAGGGCTGACGAGCCGCAGCCGTGATCAGTGGTGATAATAACAGGTGACAGTGATAAATGGTGATGATAACGGCGTCACGGACGAGCGTTTGCTGGCCGTCAGTATTATGTCCCGGAATGCCCCCCCCCCCCCGGGTGGGGAGGGGAGGCACCGGTTGGTCTGCTGCTGCGGCCCCGGTCTCGGCTTTGTGACGTGACGAACCGATCTGGTTATCTGTCCAAACTGAGCAGGATTGGACGCACAACAGAGAACCATTGTCATGTCAAATGCGGCGCCGGCCGCACTTCCACTCGTCATGTGCACCTATCCTATCTGATAACGCAGACAGAGGTAGCATTGAACAGTGGCCCCAAAGTTTAGGCTAATCGCTTTGACAGTGACGAGTCATCCGTGGTGCGAGGTGCGCATTACCTTGTCCGTGCGTGGTGTGCTTTTTAGTTTGCTCTTAGCAAAGATACTATAGTAGATATGTCTTATTTTTAGCACTGTTTTAACTGTTTTGCTGCTTCTGTTTTTAGCAGTTTTCCAGAAACTTTGTTAGCATATTGTAGCTCTGTGTTACGGTATCTATTAATTTGAGCTATAAATAATAACGTTAAAATAATTAGGCGAACCTGCATCAGTTTTTCATTTGTGTAGTTGTATGTTCTTAACAGATGCACTTTATGAAATAAGGTGCATTTGTTACAAACGGAGCGTAGGACGGCTGGCTTTATGGGCCTCCTGCTGATTCACGAAACTTCGGTATCAAAAGAAGCAAAGATATTAACCGGTTGTTAACCCTCGCCCGGGTAGGGGGGGGGGGGGAGGTGGTGGATGCCACCCCCCCTCAGTTTTTCTGGAATAACTCGCGTAGTTTCCAACCAATTTCGATGAAACTTTCAGTACCCTACTTTTGAACAAATTAACACATGCTCTGAAATTTTGAATTTCCAACCCACATGACCCGTGACCTATGACCTGTTTTTCAAGGTCATGTCAGGCGCAACTGGCGTCCCGTAGTATCGATTCTTGTAACTTGTGCAGTTTCCAAGTGTTTGTTGTTCATGAACATATGTACAGGTGTTTCCAGGTGACAGTTGTGGTCTCCACTGAGATTGTGACCTCGATTTACTTTTTCATAGGTCAACTGAGGTCATTGACCTCCGATGACCTTATATTACTTTTTTGGGCTTCAGGCGGTTTTCTAGGACAATGTGTGACGCTGATTTCAAATTTGGGATACATTTT
>JAXIVJ010002124.1:110000-117431 GCA_036785665.1 Chirona hameri | reverse complement strand
CTGAAAAGCGATACCGCTTAGCTCAGCATTGCATTACAACATTATGATGGCCCCTCTGTGGTGGTGTGAGATGTTTTATGCTGACCCAGCATATGATGATGCTGCAACCATCTCGCCCATTGTGTCGAGATGTACTCAGTCAATGGATCGGCATGTCTGACAAATGCCCGTTTCTCTGATGTCCTCCCCGTACCGCTCAGTGGGTCATGAACATTGGATTCTGGGACAACTGATGCGATGTTGCGGATTATCAGATTGTGACTGCATCGTATGCATCCCCGACTCACGACTCGTGTGGCTCGGTGGGTGGCACCAGCTTCGTCGAGCTGACGTGATATGTTAGTGTGCAGCGGTAAAGCGGGGTATACCGTTCACACCAACAGAGGTAAAGCGGGGTCCGATGCCGATCCAGCCAGTGTGCACTGGACACATCCATACAGCACTGGACACATCCATCCATCACTGGACACATCCATCCAGCACTGGACACATCCATCCATCACTGGACACATCCATCCATCACTGGACACATCCATCCATCACTGGAACAACCATCCATCCAGCCAGTGTGCTGGGCACATCCATCTAACACTGGAACAGCCATCCATCCAGCACTGGAACATCCATCCATCCAGCCAGTGTGCTGGACACATCCATCCAGCACTGGAACATCCATCCATCCAGCCAGTGCGCTGGAACATCCATCCAGCACTGGAACAGCCATCCATCCAGCACTGTAACAGCCATCCATCCAGCACTGGAACATCCATCCATCCAGCCAGTGCGCTGGAACATCCATCCAGCACTGGAACATCCATCCATCCAGCCAGTGTGCTGGACACATCCATCCAGCACTGGACACATCCATCCAGCACTGGAACAACCATCCATCCAGCCAGTGTGCTGGACACATCCATCCAGCACTGGAACATCCATCCATCCAGCCAGTGTGCTGGACACATCCATCCAGCACTGGAACATCCATCCAGCACTGGAACATCCATCCATCCAGCCAGTGTGCTGGACACATCCATCCAGCACTGGAACATCCATCCAGCACTGGAACATCCATCCATCCAGCCAGTGTGCTGGACACATCCATCCAGCACTGGAACATCCATCCAGCACTGGAACATCCATCCAGCCAGCACTGGAACATCCATCCAGCACTGGACACATCCATCCATCACTGGAACAACCATCCATCCAGCCAGTGTGCTGGGCACATCCATCTAACACTGGAACAGCCATCCATCCAGCACTGGAACATCCATCCATCCAGCCAGTGTGCTGGACACATCCATCCAGCACTGGAACATCCATCCATCCAGCCAGTGCGCTGGAACATCCATCCAGCTGGAACAGCCAATCCATCCAGGCACTGTAACAGCCATCCATCCAGCACTGGAACTCCATCCATCCAGCCAGTGCGCTGGAACATCCATCCAGCACTGGAACATCCATCATCAGCCAGTGCGCTGGAACATCCATCCAGCACTGAACAGCCATCCATCCAGCACTGTAACAGCCATCCATCCAGCACTGGAACATCCATCCATCCAGCCAGTGTGCTGGACACATCCATCCAGCACTGGACACATCCATCCAGCACTGGAACAACCATCCATCCAGCCAGTGTGCTGGACACCATCCCATCCCCAGCACTGGAACATCCATCCATCCAGCCAGTGTGCTGGACACATCCATCCAGCACTGGAACATCCATCCAGCACTGGAACATCCATCCATCCAGCCAGTGTGCTGGACACATCCATCCAGCACTGGAACATCCATCCAGCACTGGAACATCCATCCATCCAGCCAGTGTGCTGGACACATCCATCCAGCACTGGAACATCCATCCAGCACTGGAACATCCATCCATCCAGCCAGTGTGCTGGACACATCCATCCAGCACTGGAACATCCATCCAGCACTGGAACATCCATCCAGCCAGCACTGGAACATCCATCCAGCACTGGACACATCCATCCAGCACTGGAACAGCCATCCAGCCAGCACTGGAACATCCATCCAGCACTGGACACATCCATCCAGCACTGGAACAGCCATCCATCCAGCCAGTGTGCTGGACACATTCATCCAGCACTGGAACATCCATCCAGCACTGGAACATCCATCCAGCCAGCACTGGAACATCCATCCAGCACTGGACACATCCATCCAGCACTGGAACAGCCATCCATCCAGCCAGTGTGCTGGACACATCCATCCAGCACTGGAACATCCATCCAGCACTGGAACATCCATCCATCCAGCCAGTGCGCTGGAACATCCATCCAGCACTGGAACAGCCATCCATCCAGCACTGGAACATCCATCCATCCAGCCAGTGCGCTGGAACATCCATCCAGCACTGGAACAGCCATCCATCCAGCACTGGAACATCCATCCAGCACTGGAACAGCCATCCATCCAGCACTGGAACATCCATCCATCCAGCCAGTGCGCTGGAACATCCATCCAGCACTGGAACAGCCATCCATCCAGCACTGTAACAGCCATCCATCCAGCACTGGAACATCCATCCATCCAGCCAGTGCGCTGGAACATCCATCCAGCACTGGAACAGCCATCCATCCAGCCAGTGCGCTGGAACAACCATCCAGCACTGGAACATCCATCCATCCAGCCAGTGCGCTGGAACATCTATCCAGCACTGGAACAACCATCCAGCACTGGAACATCCATCCATCCAGCCAGTGCGGTGGAACATCCATCCAGCACTGGAACATCCATCCAGCACTGGAACAGCCATCCAGCCAGCACTGGAACATCCATCCATCCAGCCAGTGCGCTGGGACATCCATCCAGCACTGGAACAGCCATTCATCCAGCACTGGAACATCCATCGATCCAGCCAGTGCGCTGGGGCATCCATCCAGCACTGGAACAGCCATCCATCCAGCACTGGAACATCCATCCATCCAGCACTGGAACATCCATCCATCCAGCCAGTGCGCTGGAACATCCAGCCAGCACTGGAACAGCCATCCATCCAGCACTGGAACAGCCATCCATCCAGCACTGGAACAGCCATCCATCCAGCACTGGAACATCCATCCATCCAGCCAGTGCGCTGGAACATCCATCCAGCACTGGAACAGCCATCCATCCAGCACTGGAACATCCATCCATCCAGCCAGTGCGCTGGAACATCCATCCAGCACTGGAACATCCATCGATCCAGCCAGTGCGCTGGGACATCCAGCCAGCACTGGAACATCCATCGATCCAGCCAGTGCGCTGGGACATCCAGCCAGCACTGGAACATCCATCGATCCAGCCAGTGCGCTGGGACAGTCAGTCGTCCGGCACGACATCGGCCATCCGCCATCAGAGGTGAAATACAACACGGAATGCATTTAGATGGCGACCTTATGACGTCTCGTAGGACTGTGCTGTGGTGGCAAAATGTCTGGATTAAAAAGGCAGATACTAATTAACGGGTTTAAGTTACTGCCAGAGGTATCATTTGCAGGGATATTTTGACTTTGCAAAGTTTCGATGCTGGATGGGAATCCCCTGCTAAGCGGCTGTGGCACTAGTTAAAGCCATGCCTTGGCTATGGAAATACGGTCGTGTTTGCGAGAGATGTTCCATGCATGAGGAGCATGCCGTTTGATGCATATCCCGCACGACGGTGAGGTGCCACACGAGTGTCACGATTTGTAAAGTCCACTGGAACTATTGTGCAGTCACATTAGGGGGTATGCTTGCATAGTGTCTACAGGGGGTTTACACCGTAGCGGCTTTGAATACTGCCCCATGTTCAGAGCGTTCGCATCAACCGGGTCCGTAGCCAGGCGGATGCACTGGGTGCCCGTGCACCCCCTGGAATCTCCTTGCACCCTCTGACATTACTTGGCGCACCCCAGTAGTTTAGGTTAAAAGACTTTCGCAGTCGAATACAAACAATTGAACGCAAACGCGTTTGAACCTTTCGAGTACAATCCACTAAGCTGGAAAATGATCAGGACACTAATCTTCATATACAATATTTTATACATGCTAAGAATTTGGGTTGGTAAATCTATGCTAGTATAAGTGCACCCTCTAGGAATTATTGTGCACCCTCTGGGAATTCAGCCGGGCTACGGGCCTGACACCACCAGGTCAAGGTAGTTTTGGAAGATATAAACATAATACATTACCAAGACTGAAATGAATCACCCTGTCAATGCTACCCTAGAAATGTTATCGAATCACACGAGTTATGGCCTCCTCATGATCTGTATCAAGAACTTTAGAACGGATTAAAAAGCAAGAATGAAATATTGAATGAAACACCGATTACTTTCCTCTACCTCTTGCAATATTTAATGAGCGACAGACCTCTGCTCATCAAAGGCAGATGTGCGAAGTCAGTTTCTCTTCACCGCTCTGCAGATCATCAGAGATGTACATAATTCGTCTCGATTGACTTACACTGCCAGATAGGCACGACTCATCCAGTGGGCCATATCGCTGGTTTATAGATACGATCACACAGTCGGGATGCAGACGACTGGTCCTGGTCGGCCGGTTGGTTTGGGACTGGTTATAAAAGAGAGAAGAAAGCAGCGAAAACTTGTTAAAAATGCAAAAACTTCTAAATTTACAGTAAGAAAAACAGGAAAGTCGAAAATAACAAAGTAGCCGTAACAGCAAACTTTCAATCGATAACTCTTCCGACTCCTTCAAAACTTTCAATTGATAAACATCTTATATCTTTTTTTGCCGTATAAATTCGAAAGCTTCCGCTTTTGTGTAGGACATTTCCGTCGATCTTAGCTTGCGTACAGTGCAGCAGGGACTGGAGACGGATACGGGACGGCTGTGTTCACTGTTCACTGGTCACTGTTCACTGTTCACTGTTCACTGTTCACTGTTCAGTGTTCACTGTTTACTGTTCACTGTTCAGTGTTCACTGTTCACTGTTCACTGTTCACTGTTCAGTGTTCACTGTTTACTGTTCACTGTTCACTGTTCACTGTTCACTGTTCACTGTTCAGTGTTCACTGTTTACTGTTCACTGTTCACTGTTCACTGTTCACTGTTCACTGTTCACTGTTCAGTGTTCACTGTTCAGTGTTCACTGTTCAGTGCCCACTGTTTACTGTTTACTGTTCACTGTTCTCTGTTCACTGTTCACTGTTCACTGTTCTCTGTTCACTGTTCACTGTTCACTGTTCACTGTTCACTGTTCACTGTTCAATGTTCACTGTTTACTGTTCACTGTTCACTGTTCACTGTTCACTGTTCAGTGTTCACTGTTTACTGTTCACTGTTCACTGTTCACTGTTCACTGTTCACTGTTCACTGTTCAGTGTTCACTGTTTACTGTGCACTGTTCACTGTTCACTGTTCACTGTTCACTGTTCACTGTTCAGTGTTCACTGTTCAGTGTTCACTGTTCAGTGTTCACTGTTCACTGTTCAGTGTTCAGTGTTTACTGTTCACTGTTCAGTGTTCACTGTTTACTGTTCACTGTTCACTGTTCACTGTTCACTGTTCACTGTTCAGTGTTCACTGTTCAGTGTTCACTGTTCAGTGCCCACTGTTTACTGTTTACTGTTCACTGTTCTCTGTTCACTGTTCACTGTTCACTGTTCTCTGTTCACTGTTCACTGTTCACTGTTCACTGTTCACTGTTCACTGTTCAGTGTTCAGTGTTCAGTGTTCAGTGTTTACTGTTCACTGTTCACTGTTCACGTTCACTGTTCAGTGTTCACTGTTCAGTGTTCAGTGTTCAGTGTTTACTGGTCACTGTTCACTGTTCACTGTTCACTGTTCACTGTTCACTGTTCAGTGTTCACTGTTCCCTGTTCAGTGACCCACAGTGCCCGTCACGCCGCGTGCGTTCCGTCAATAGAAAGGGCTCCGATCCTGTTACGGTCCGCTGTGGAGTGAGCGACACCGCGTGCTGCTGGGTCACCGGGTCAAACCAGCGAGGACCGCCTCACATGGTCGGACGCACACGGTACAGGCCAACTGCGGCTTATTTGACCAATATAGGAGAAAGGCTTCGAATATCCATGCATAATGCATAACAATGTCATTAAACTCCTGTCATGTCAAGCATAGTAGTCAGTCATACAGTTGTGACAATAAGTGATGTCCCGGCTGAACATGGACATAAGGTAGCACAGTTAGGCAGTATACAAACCGATTTGATTTCAATAATAATGTATTAATTATAAGCAACATTAATTTAATTATTTACTAGTAAGGCACCGTAGTTGGCGATGAACGAGCGAGCGCGAAGGAAATCGATGGTGAATTTCAACTCGATCGGGTAAGTAGTTTCTGAGATACAAAAGCGGTGCTCACGTGCGCACGTGCAGAGGCACCCCACCCCTGCCTTGTGATAAAGAGGCGGCTGAAAAATGAGTGACGGCGGGCCGGGGCCGACTTGTGTTCGGTGGAATCAACGGACTAGACCTGCTCCCGTCATGGCGTCAGCCCGTCGTGTCCCGTAATGGTCGGCTTGCTGCTGTCCCGTACGCCAGCTGAGATGCAAGTTTGGTAGATCAACTGTGCATGTTTCCGATTTCAGAACATACGTAATGTATATAGAGATGTATTTCACGTTACATTTAATTACCGAGCGGACACGAAGCTCCTGTGAGGTTTCTCGCATATTCCTATATTTTTTATAGTACATTTGACCAGGCCCGAATTGGCCCGACCCGGCCATACAGACGCTTTTCGGAAGCTAATAACTTTGCAACCACTGCTCCGATTGAAATAATAAGGTTTCCATCATTGGATAGGGCCATTAAATCAATTTTGATTTAGGTATAGTGCGGTTTGATAGGGGTGGTACCATAGCGCGTGGCACACGAAAACGTCGAAATGAACAAAAATAATTCTTGATAAAAAATGGCATATTAATATAAGCATTAATTTATACGCTGCAGCATGCAGCGCTCAGAGTCAGGACGTACTCCCTTTTGGCCGGATTCGAGAAAGGAGATCATGAACAATTTAATAAAAGTTAATTTTTATGTTGGAATGCATGGAGGCCTAACAATGTTATGGGGGACTAAAAGGACTATGAGTTACTACCACGTTTGCTCCCGTACCGTTTCATATTTCAAACCTGTTTTAGCTTTACCAGAGCGCGCCTGCTCGGTCATCGCCCAAAAAGGCGTTTTACTGGTAACTAAGAATTATATAGGTATCCAGTGCATAATCTAGGTATGTCCTGGCCCCTGGAGTCCAGAAAATGACTCGTGTATTCTCAAAACTTGCATCTCAGCTGAAGTATGGAGCAGTAGCGAGACCGATCGTTATATGGACCCGAGGAGCTGAGGCCGTGACGGGAGTAAGTCAAGCCCGTTGATTCCGCCTAGCACAAGTGAGAGGTCCCTAACAACACACCGCATTTGAACGCAATCGGCCCAGCCGTTCCTGAGATATAGAATA
>JAXIVJ010002124.1:45000-105000 GCA_036785665.1 Chirona hameri | reverse complement strand
CCAGAGGGATTGTTCCAGATGATGAAATGGTCATACCCGATGTACCGAGGGATTATTCCACATGATGAAATGATCGTTGCCGATGTCCAGAGGGAGCATCCCAACTGATAAAATGATCACTTGGGATGTCAGAGAGAACACCGCAGATGATCACATGATCATGTTGGATGTCCAGAGGGAACACCGCAGATGATCACATGATCATGGTGGATGTCCAGAGGGAACACTGCAGATGATCACATTATCATGGTGGATGTTCAGAGGGAACATCGCAGATGATCACATGATCACGTGGGATGTCCTGTGATTCGAGTTTCTCCAAGTTATTTGTCGCTGCGTGACTCTGCCCATTTTGCTGATTTGAGGAGTCATTATTGCTATGTGTTGTGTTTTCAGTTGCAGTTATGTCTCAAAATACAATAGTACCTATCAGAGCTTGGGTAGCAATCGCAGGTAGTGTGCCACAAATAATTTCAGGAGATATTTGACCGCGGTTAAAATATGTCTCGCGGAAAAATAGCGTGACCGCGTCAGAAAGAAGGATTGTTCGAGAGAGAATAAGATGTGATGAAACTCCAGATGACGATTCAGGAGTGCCATCACAGATATTAAATACATGTGAGGTTAGCCAAATGGAAAAAAGTATCAATAATTTTGACATTCTCAGATATGACATTTTTGGTTATTAGTTGGAAACAGTGTTCGCCACGGGCCCACCAACCCCCAGCCCGGCCCAGCCCAGGCCCAAGAACACCAAGCCCAGGCCCGGTCAAATTCATAATATTTAGGCCCAGGCCCGGTCCGGCCCGTTCAGATTAAGCATATAATTATTTTCACAAAATTTGCAATAATTGTCCCAGCATATTTACTTGTATACTATAAATATGAAGCAATGAACTAACTATGCTAAACAAACAGCCACAGCAACAGTGTGTTGCTGTGAAGTGAACTGCTGGTAAAAATATTTTTAAGCTCTGACCTGAGCTTGCGCGCATTACTTCAACATTATCAGCCCAGGTCCGTCCATAGCCCGGTGATTTCCTTAAAGGTTGAGGCCCGACCCAGGCCCAGCTCAGGCCCGGCCCATGGCCCGGCCCAGGCCCGGTCCATGGCCCATGGGGCCAGCCCGGCCGCGGCGAACTCTGGTTGGAAAACAGAGACAAAATACAATTGATTGATAGACACATTGTGACAAATTGACACATCGACCGGATCAAATTGTTAATTGTCAATCATGACAGATTGCCACCAATAACACATTACAGGGAAATAATTACATTTTCCAACACAAATGGAGATATCACTTGAAATCGACAGACGAGACCAAATATATTGTAAATTTATTTAATTTTGCATATAAACATTCCTACCGAAAGATATGTCATGTTAAAGTTGATAAGCGTTCCACACTTTTAACGACCGGTACTCTCAAGTACTTGGTAACGAATTTCGGTGTTCACTCAAAATCCGGTATTGCTTTTGACGAAATGGTATGGAAAATATGCCTTCCACTCTGTGAATCGTGATTATGTGCCCTACTGCCCTTAAAAATCAACAAACATTGAATAAAAAGGCAACCAAATTAGGCAGTTAACTTATGCACCCAACGACGGCCTAATTAGCGGAAACCTCATGCGACCTCATTTTGTAAAAATTGTTTCATGTATTTTCAACATTAGGAGCTTTGTTTTGTTTTGTCTCTGACTGTATATAACACTAGGCTTAAGCTTATCATTATACATATTTTAAAAAAAATCACCATGAAACAATTAAAAATGGCAATGAAATCTCAAGTTCACTTATGCACTCAACGGCGACCTATTTAGTGTCGGCGATTTGTTTCATTGACCAATCAGAGACGTTGTTACACTTCTTGGCGCACTTACTTCATTTCTGCCCCTATGACTTGTTTAGAAATCAACATTCAAACCAGAGATAGAGATGGATCATACTGTTCGTCACCATATATATATAAGTACATATTTTTAATTTCCCAAAATGTAATTTTCGAAATAGAAAAAGTTGTTATTTCACTTTTAAATTGAGATGCAATAAATTTTATACCATACATGTGCAACACAATAATTCAGATAAATCAATCAAAAGGTCAATATTTCCCTTTAAATAAAACGATCCTTCGATAGTATGCAGTTGACAATAGATTATTCCGTCCAGAATGCTTATTAGATTTGAAATACGAACCTCAGTATTTGCACCAGCATGACAAAGGTGAACCTGAAAAAGGCTCATTCTGCAACCACCATTCCACCATTCCCAACAACTCTCCTCCCCATCGAGGAGGAGGAACGTCACCAGACCTTATATCACACGGCTGCACTGAATACCGGCTCCCGGTCTGAGTCGCACCTGCTCGGATGCAGTGAATACCGGCCGTCAGGTTGCTCGGAGTGTGGGGAGGGCGGACGGGCCATCTCCGATCTCCATACAGTGGAGTTGGCGCCGGTGCGGCACGGTGCCGTGTGCTGGCGGTACATTGAGGGAACGTGACGAGGCTAACTCAGATCACTAGTGTGCAGCGGTACACGGCTGTGAAGAAGACCTTCCAGAGTGGGATCTGACGCCTCTGGGCACGACATACCTACTGTCCCTGTGACGTCTGGCTCGCGACTTGGCTAATACGTGACCGGATATCCTGTGGAATATACATCCGTGAAAACGGAGCGTAAACGGTGACACAGCACGTGACCCGTGGCTCTGAAACACGTGGCTCGTGAAGGTGGAGCGCGTGGCACGTGATCTGCAAGTGACCTGCACGTGACCCTGATCCAAGGTCACGTGACCGGAGTAGACGGTGATGCCGTGAGTGATGAAGTCCTCTACGGATGCAGCTTACCATCGACAACTGGTATGCTAATGCACCTACGTCGTGGTAAAACTTGCATCCGTCCTGCCCAGCAATGCTGGCACTCATACGCATCTGCAACTGGTGCAGGTAAGGATCTGAAACAGATGTGCCTGTAATCGCGCCAAGACCAGTTCACGTGTATACCTATGCGATAATCTTGGGTGGCTTTGGGCTAACGACGATTGGGCTTAACGACGATTGGGCTTAACGACGACTGGGCTTAACGACGATGCGACTGCCGTCATGCATCGTCGAGGTCTCTCAGGATGACCAAGTGGGGAACCGAACGACTTCGCCAGGAGCTAGACTCTGGCGAGGTCATTCGGTTCCCAAGTATCTTAAAGGAGTTTTAGGTCTGGATGATACAATAGGCAGTTGATTTGTGATGGTCTCGGTATTCCCGGGTTATCTTGAAGAAAAGGTTTCCGAGCTCCGTCGTTAAAGACCCTCTTTTTAAGCTTCGTTTTCCCCGGCTAGAATGATTTGTATCATTGCCAGTCCTTTCCGCTCAAATATCGTGAAAATATGAATCACTTCATCACAAGATGTTTTCGAAATACAGTTTGCAAACATTTTAAAATATACCGATTTGAATGTCGCTCTAATATATCTGAAATTAGTAGGCTTTTCAAATAATTTTTATTGAATCTTGTTTGATCTTGTCATATTTTCTTTGTTGTCATGTTATTGTGATGTTGGTATTTGTCGTGCGTTAAAGGGAATAGTTCACCTTTAACATGGAGTTTTGAACTGAGATAGCAGATTTGTAGAGCAGATCGAAAAACGGATTGTGGGAAAGAATTACCTCGCTACGCTAAGTAATTTCTACACAGGACTAGTGGCCCCTTTTGGAAGAAGAAGTTTCATTTCCCCGAAACTTGTTTCGGGTCCTCACAACTGTTGTTTACGTTACAACCAGCCTGCGTATATATGCCTAAAGTCCGTCGTTATTGTGTGCAATAGTTTCCATATCCAAGCTACCATATGCATGACGTCATAATTTTCATGAAGTTTTTTAAAGCCATAAGGAGAAAAGTGAAATATGCTAATTTTTCGACGGATATCCATCTATCGTCCAAACAAATGCCATATTCGTTTTTTTCAGCTCGAAATACCTCGTATAGCCAAATTTCAAGACAACTTTCAAGGTGACCTATTCCTTTTAAAATGACGACGACGTTACAACCATTTGCGTTCATTGACTGTTCATTGACTGTTCATTGACTGAAGTGCAAGCAATGTTGGCCGAGGTGCATCGATATTCTCGAATATTTCCTGATCGCGGCTGTTAATAATGTAGTTAAATAGCATTATTCAAATTAAAATGAGGTGCAGTATCAACACTCGAAATCTTGCCAAATGAAACAATGTTAAGCAAAGAACATAGATGCGTGTTATGTACTAGTTTGATAGTGGCGTACTTCCTCCTGCGAATATAAAAATCCATAATTTTTGTTTGGAATGACATAGCATTGCAAATTAATATCTTAAGGAAATGTTTCACCTTTGGATTGGTTTTGAACTGAGATAGCCTAGAACTGAGATAACATTCTTTGGTCGTTATTGAAATGTCGAAAATACTAAGGTCATTTTTCCCAAAACTTAGCCGTTTTTAAGCAATTCAATTTATAGTTTGCAAAATGGAGTCTAGGCCAGTGCTGATTGGCTGACAGCGACTTTTTCAGCTAATCCCACTTTGTCAGCCAATCAGCGGCGGTTTATAGCTGAATAATGACGTCATTCACCCAAATCTAAGAAACTTTATTTGTATAAAGTTAAGTGACTTTTCGAGTGGAAAAATATCACCATCGTTCTTCATATTTATTCATATTATTCGGTCTTCATATCATAATTCATATTTACTACTACAACCAGCGTATATTTGACAACTTTCAGAAAGGAGAAACATTCCATTTAAGACCATACATTTATATGTTTAAATATAAGAACATCGAGCATGTCAAACACACTATTCAAACTTTGTTATGTATGTCATGGTTGTGTTTGCCATAATGATGAAATTCATATAAATTGGGATGATCGTTAACATGGCAATATATATTTGTATTTTATATAAACAATGGCCGAAATTACGGAATCAAGATTTTGTTTTTACATCTTCAAGATTTCTTCCAGAATCTTGAAGATGTAAAAACGAAAGCTTGTTTCTGTAATTTCGGCCCTTCTTTATATCAAATAAAATAAAATATATTGCCATGTTAATGATCATCCCAGTCTATATTACCCGCGAGTTACTGGGGTATATTTCATAACGCGACTTACTGGGGGGGGGGGGGCTATTTTTAGCCCCCCCCCCTCTGATCTCCGGAACTACTGGACCGAATGTAAAAATTCAAACGGAATTCGATAGCCCTGGGAAATTTATCGAGGGAAACATAATATTGTTGACTTCGGGGTCACCAATGACGTCAAAGGTCAGGTCAAGTACAAAATGTTTGACCGTGTCAAAAGGTCTCTATGGATGGAATTGTCGCGCAAAATTGTGATATTAAACGCAAAAGCCGTGGATAAATAGGTATGATTCGTGTGTCTGACACTTCTAAGCACCTTTCTAAGCTGTTTATGACCTTCGGTCAAGTCAAGGTCATCCGAGGTCACGAGGTCAAACTGCAGATTACGGTCATTAGGCGTTGTAACACATGTTTATGGGTTTGTTTTTCGTCTAGAACGAGAAAAATGACCTTAGAACATTGTTTGTTCCATATAAATAGAAGTAAAAAGTAAAAATGGAAATGCGTTTTTTGTCATAGTAATGCTGTGAGAAGTGGTCGATTTTTGCCATTTAAAGGTCATAACTCGGTCATTTTTAAAGATATCGACTTTAAATTTGGTACACATATTCACCGAATACGTCTGGATCACATGTATTCCGGTTTTTTGATAATTCTGATTTTTTCTTGAAAATTTTGTAAAAACAAAACAAAATGTCTTTGGATTTCTCAAAATTTTGAATTTCAAACAAACTAAAAAATCCGAGATAACTTTCAAGGTGACCTATTCCTTTTAAAATGACGACGACGTTGCAACCTGATAGCGCAACTTACAACTTTGATAGCGCGGTCTATTGTCCGTAATTTGATTTAATACAATTTAGTTTATCTCAAATATCGTACCTTTGACAGCGTTTTCCGCAAACCATTATTTTGCAACAAAAACCGAAGAACATGACGTCACTCTGACGTCATTCCCGGTTGACCTATCATAGCCTCATATTTTTAATTTTGCCAACATGTGTAGAATTGATGTGAGAGAAGTTACTGCAAGTTTGGTGACGATACGGGTGTTCGTTTAGGAGTTATTGCAAAATAACGGGAGGGGGGGGGGGGCAAAAAATAGCCCCCCCCAGTAACTCGCGGGTTAACATTATGAAAACATTCAACAACCTTCATTTTTAATCATCCGTTTAAATACACTACGTCATTGGAGCTTTCAGTAACATATATGAAAAACATACAAACATATTCCAAAATATTAACCGATGTGTTCCTTCAAGAAAAAAATAGAATTGTGACTAGGTTATACACATTACACTGTGAAATGTGTGGCAACTGGCATAGGTATCATGTGTCCACCGATATGAAACCACATATCCAAAATACAATAGTGGGGTGTGGTACTACGGACAATGACAACATTACAGTATGTACCACTATCGACGGCATAGCGCTGCTACCGGCACAATTCGACTATCCGACTTGTAGGTGAGGAGTGCTTCTTACATCACATTGAATGTGTTGTCTGCCGGCCCAAACTCCTACAAACTTCAATAGAATGATGCCCTGCAGTTAGAAACGAAGAAGTGAATAAAACAAACGATAAGAAGTGAAGGTCAGCTAAAAAGAGAATCTTAGAAGTTTGCATATTTCTCAGCAACATATCCGAATAGACACGATCTTATTGATGATGTTCCTTTCAACTACTTATATCGACTCGACCATTTGGTTGGTGGGTAAAATAAAAGAACTTAAAGAAGTCATTGTTGAGCTGAAGAATGTTGTGGGCACACCTTTTCAATAGTATGCTTTTCTATCTCCAGAATTTGTATTTGGTTAGCCCTCTGTGCCTTTGAGATGGTGATGGGGCTTATCTTGGTTTCATCGGACGTCTTACGTCCAATCCTTCCACGTGTCCACCTCTTCGTTTTCTCCTGTAGCATGTGCAACACTCTTTCGACGAACGCAGCAAGGGTGAATAGAGAGAAGCCAGTGAACAAGCCCATGTAACCTCCAATGCTGGCGATGAGATCAGGCAAGGTGGTAGCTAGTGTCTCTTCAACCACCTCCTCCGTGAAATCGAACGTTAGCGTCAGAAAGACGAGGCACGGATGCCATCCGCCGCGAGCTATGTACTTCTTTTCTGTGAGTGTGTAGGTTGTCTCGTAGCATGCATCTGGACACTGGCAGTCGGTAACGTTAAACTCGAAGACGTTGTCTGGGAGGAATGAGAACGCCTCGGCAGGCAAAGTGATCGCACTTAGTGAAGGTGGCGGCGGTGACGGTGGCGGTGGTGGTGGCGGTGGCGGTGGCGGTGGCGGTGGCGGTGGTGGCGGCGGCGGCGGTGGTGGTGGCGGTGGCGGTGGTGGTGGCAGTGGCGGGGTGGTGGCAGCGGCAGGGATGACATTGGCGTTGGCGTTGCTGGCGGTGGCACTGGTGGGGTTGTCGTTAGCGATTTCGTTGACATTTTCTGGAAGGAATGAGAACGCCTCGGCAGGCAAAGCGAAAAAATATAACGCTGCTAGAGGTCGTGATGGTGGCGGTGGCGGTTGCGGTTGCGGTTGCGGATGCGGATGCGGATGCGGTTGCGGTTGCGGTTGCGGTTGCGGTTGCGGTTGCGGTTGCGGTTGCGGTTGCGGTTGCGGTTGCGGTTGCGGTTGCGGTTGCGGTTGCGGTTGCGGTTGCGGTTGCGTTTGCGTTTGCGGTTGCGGTTGCGGTTGCTGTTGCGGTGGCGAAGAGGTTGACGGTGGTGTTGTCGTTGGCGTTGGCGGTGAAGCAGTTTCCGAGGACGGTGAAGTGGCGTGGGCTGAAGCCAACTGAGCGTAAGTTCCCTGTACAAGCTTCTCCTGTTCAGGTGAAGATGTGGACACATCTCCTTTGAAGGAAGCCCTTTGGGACAGGTGGACCAGATAGTCTTGGTCTAGCCTCGTGAGATTGAATTCTTTGCTTGGCTCCATGCAAATGCTTTTAGGAAGCCCTAGGTCAAGGTGTTCCAGTGGCAAGTTCTTCTTGTTCGGCACTGTTTGACAGAGAGGCAGGTGATCCATAAATCCTCCTATCTCTGGCAGGAACGTCTCTGCTCCGACCATGTGCGGCAGCCGGCAGCCGGTGTGCGCCGCCAGCCGCCGCCACTGGCACTCCTTCAGACACTGTCTGACCGAGTAACCCGGTCGGGACGAGCACGGCCGCCGACGCACGTTGACACGTTCTGTACGCCGAACCGAGATGGAGTAGTGGACAGGCTCGCCGGAGAAGAGCGACACACTCTCCGTGAACGGTGCCCACTCCGGCAGGTCATCTGTGTTCGGTACGTCGGCACCGTGCACGAAGAGACGGTAGGAGGCCTTTTTACTACTTAACATGTCGGACTGAAGTGTCTTAAAGAGAGGAGACTCGTACAGTCTGATACGTACGGGATGACGGAGACTTCCGGCGATGTTTAGACTTTCGTTTGGCTCAAACGTGATGCAGCGGGTGCACCCAGTGTCATGTATCTCTGATGGTAGTTGGGAGTAAAACTTTTCGCGCCACACACCAGGTCCGTCCGTGTCTGAGAAGTACGTGACCCTATTGCGATACTCCACACGCCCCGCCTCGCCCAGGAGCTTGATGGTCACGGTATCGTAGAATTGCGCGACGCTGATGGACCTGTTGGCCAGGCGATGAAGAGCCGAAACCATGAGAAATGGCGGAATAGTCTTAAATGGGCAAATGGTGAGACGAGGATGTGGGCCACGGCAACGGGACGACATTGTGAGAAGTCGCTCGGAGTTGTACACCAGTAGCTGCTGAAGGATGAGTCCGAACAGGGCGACCAGCAGCACCAGCCGCAGCAGGTGGCGGACCGCTGCTAGCAGCATGGTGGCGGTTTGACCGACAGAGACCCGCCGCAGCCGTCGACACTGAACTGCCCTCGAAGCGTTCCCTGCTCCACCACTGAAGCGCTCGAAGCCCTCCCTGTTCCACCACTGAAGCGCTCGAAACGCTCCCTGCTCCACCACTGAAGCGCTCGAAGCGTTCCCTGTTCCACCTCTGAAGCGCTTGAAACGCTCCCTGCTCCACCACTGAAGCGCTTGAAACCCTCCCTGCTCCACCACTGAAGCGCTCGAAACGCTCCCTGCTCCACCACTGAAGCGCTCGAAACCCTCCCTGCTCCACCACTGAAGCGCTCGAAGCGTTCCCTGCTCCACCTCTGAAGCGCTCGACGATCCCTGCTGCAAAGGGTTGATGAAGGTAGACGCATGTTTGAAATGTAACTGATGCAGAAAAAGACGAATCGGTGGGTGCAGTCTGTGGGGTGATTCAAGGCGTTGATGGTGGTAGCGGTCTTATTCAGTGTTTGACCATAGAAACCCATTGATTGGACGAGTGTATATGGCCGACACCTCCCATACAGATAAGAACGGAGGTGGCTAAGGACTGCAGGTGTATGCGCTGATGAAAGAGCACATTAGTTCAAAGACATATTCATAGCACGTCGCCGCAACTAATTGCAGTGCCGCTACGTGACAGGTTTGCGTCACCGTAGATGACATTGAATGGGTTGCCGCTTAAGCTCGTTTTGAGTAATATCCGTTGCTTTGCTAATATGATATGATGTGGGGAGAAATGAGGCCTGTCGATATATTGCCGCACATATGGACAGTGCGCTCTATAGCTTAGATAGAACCGCGCATACCGGTGCATGGCTGATGGGTCTAGTCTAGTCCATGATTAACTATTGGTACACTTCCCTATTCAAACGGTGACGCCATTGCCCGGTCAAGTTTGTGTTTGCTCCACCAACTTCTGTCAGTTTTGAAGGCATTCTTACGATAAATGACATTTTTCGAGCTATAATCCCACCAACGTGACATTTTCCCCAAAAAGTTTCCGAAAGCTTCATCAGGTGTATTACCTTGACTGGAGACGGCCAGCTTCTTCCTACTAATCATACATATATTGATGTGCAAAAACGCACTTTAACCCATTTACGTCCGAATTTGTATTTGTGCCTTAGGTGCAGTTCCGATACTTGTCCAGGTAACGTTCAACTCAAATGTGTGAAACACATTTTACTCAAAACAAGTCGTGTAAATGTGCGGGCACGCAACTTATTGGCTGCAATAGTTGCACTTGTGTTTTTTTTATGAAGAAATGCACGTGCAGCCAGGGGCGGCGGCGCTTCTGTGGGGGACTTGGAAGCACGCGACGCTGTATCACTTCTCTCCGCCATCGTGCCTGAGTATTGAATTGTGCTTCGAGACACAGGAAAACAATCGAATATACTAAAGTTTTTTGTTTTGTTTTAGTTAAGTTAGGATAAGGCCATTTCAGTGGCGCGGTGTGGGGTACCGACTTCAGTGACTCGGTGTGGGGTACCAACTTCAGTGGCGCGGTGTGGGGTACTGACTTCAGTGGTACGGTGTGGGGTACCAACTTCAGTGGCGCGGTGTGGGGTACCAACTTCAGTGGCGCGGTGTGGAGTACCAACTTCAGTGGCGCGGTGTGGGGTACCGACTTCAGTGGCGCGGTGTGGGGTACCGACTTCAGTGGCGCGGTGTGGGGTACCAACTTCAGTGGCGCGGTGTGGGGTACCAACTTCAGTGGCGCGGTGTGGGGTACCAACTTCAGTGGCGCGGTGTGGGGTACCGACTTCAGTGGCGCGGTGTGGGGTACCAACTTCAGTGGCGCGGTGTGGGGTACCAACTTCAGTGGCGCGGTGTGGGGTACCGACTTCAGTGGCGCGGTGTGGGGTACCAACTTCAGTGGCGCGGTGTGGGGTACCAACTTCAGTGGCGCGGTGTGGGGTACCAACTTCAGTGGCGCGGTGTGGGGTACCAACTTCAGTGGCGCGGTGTGGGGTACCAACTTCAGTGGCGCGGTGTGGGGTACCGACTTCAGTGGCGCGATGTGGGGTACCGACTTCAGTGGCGCGGTGTGGGGTACCAACTTCAGTGGCGCGGTGTGGGGTACCGACTTCAGTGGGCAGTGTGGGGTACCAACTTCAGTGGCGCGGTGTGGGGGTACTGACTTCAGTGGGCAGTGTGGGGTACTAGTTTTATTGGCACGGTGTGGAGCACTGACTGGAGGATAAAAAGGGATCTGCTAATAGCTTAACCCGCGCCGTGTCCTGGGGAGGGGGTTGGGGCGTTTGGACACACCTAAGTTGTTTCCGGGGATAGTTTTTGGCACAGTGTTTTTCTTACACCAGTTACCTACATTTTCCGAATGTTATTTACCACGGGTATATCATATCATGGCAGGTCACCAGGTCACGTCGAGTGACCCATATCATGGCAGGTCACCAGGTCACGTCGAGTGACCCTCCTCCAAAAACGTTTGTAGTCGTCTCACAGCCACAGTGTGTGACCAAGTGGTTTGAAAGTGACGGCCAATATAATGAGCAATAGGTAGTCTACGATTCTGTCTCTATTTATATATATATCGGCGACCTAAGGCCAGGTAAATTTTGTGATCCCACCATTATAAGCCAATGGAAAACATACAAAAGTTTCCTTTTCTGAGGATAAACATTAGATCAGAGTTCAGACCAATGTTTTCAAGATCATGTTAGTATAGGTCATTCTTGACGAATCATTAGCAATTTTTGCCCATTGACCCTGCAAGGCCCGCTGCAGTCATTTGAGGTCATTTGAGGTCATTTGCTAGTAATTATTGATAATAATAAAGATAATGACGTGAAAAGATAAACACCACTGTGTTTATCTCGCCGAGACGCCTCCGCAAATGTGAAGCACAACCTACCTGAGTCACCACATGACCCTGAACGGCCCTGACCTAAGGTCATATTTTGAATGTGACGCAACCCGGTCACCATTGATATGGTTCGAAACGCCTTGACGAGGCGAGCACGATCACGTTACAATTACTGCCCTATGCTCATCGGGTAACATGATATTAACGACAAACTGTTGAATTAAGAACAGCCGGCATGATCTTTGATGACCTCTGAAAGATAAACTAGCGACCTGAAGTGAAAAAGGATGACACCTCACCTCACCAATCGCCTTTTTCAAGAGCTTTACATGTTTGTGTTTTGTGTCCAGATATCATAGTTCCCGATATATCATAGTCTCGACTCCCGAGATATCATAGTCTCGACTCCTGAGATATCATAGTCTCGACTCCCGAGATATCATAGTCTGGACTCCCGAGATATCATAGTCCCGACTACCGATATATCATAGTCTCGACTCCCGAGATATCATAGTCTCGACTCCTGAGATATCATAGTTATGGTATTCCGGGGGAGACTCCTAAAGTGTCTACATTTTACCTTTGTTGACCTATGGGTATTATTATGAATTATATGGGTATTATTATGAACCTGAGCGCCCTCCCCCCCCCCCCCCACAAAAGAAAAACAGTTCGACCTGAATGTTTACGAGCTGTTTTTTTTAGGGGAGGTCACCTTGCCTACTGTCCACGGGAACCGAGTTCTAGGGGGGGGGGGGGGGGTGCGTTCCAACGCTCCCCGGCACGAGAACCGGCACGCTTCGGTTTAAATTTGTTATTAGACTGCTCATTGTTCAAAAAGTGCAACTTTTATTGTTTCGAAATAACATTTCATTTCCACGGTTTCAAGCGACCAAAAAGACAAGACAAATTATTATTGCCTTCGATACAATACACCATTGCTATGTCCCCCCACTATTGGACATGGGTAGCACCGCCCCTGCGCGCAGCCATCTGCAATAGCACCCGAATAGTCTTGGAAGATATATGTCCTAAGTCCTAACAGTGACTTATGAGTTAAAATTCAGATAAGTTTAAAAAGACGTGCACTACAGCGATTGATCACCCTAGACTAAATAAAATCAAACCCGAGAGGTCAGGGAAATGTCAGATTGTAGTGACATACAAAATAACCATCTCCTCTTATCAGTCAAAACGTCGCACAATGTGCACACTTTCGACAAAAACTGGAGCAATGTATTTGTACTTACATCCGAACACGTTGCGCCAAATGGTGACAGCCAGCTATTTTACAAAAGGCCTGCGAAATGACAGACTACAACTATTCTGTATTGCGCTAGTGTAGTGCATTGAAGGTTTTGCCTTCCCTGGTACTCCACTCCATTGCTTGGTCTTTGTGTTTTGTGCATGTCAGGAAGGAAGGAAATGCCGCGGATAACATATCACTGGGAATGTGTCCCACACCATCTATTGCTGTGAGAGTCCACGTCCATCGACACCTCCACAGCTCAGTATTCGTGTTTAGATAACGTAAAAATGACTGCCCTCTCGTCACCCGACATCTGATCGGGAACACATTACACGTCACCATCACACTCATCCGTGTGTGTGTATGTTTAAATGTATTGAGCCCGGTCTGGCTTCATACTCACTTCACACTCATCCGTGTGTGTGTATGTTTAAATGTATTGAGCCCGGTCTGGCTTCATACTCACTTCACACTCATCCGTGTGTGTGTATGTTTAAATGTATTGAGCCCGGTCTGGCTTCATACTCACTTCACACTCATCCGTGTGTGTGTATGTTTAAATGTATTGAGCCCGGTCTGGCTTCATACTCACTTCACACTCATCCGTGTGTGTGTATGTTTAAATGGATTGAGCCCGGTCTGGCTTCATACTCACTTCACACTCATCCGTGTGTGTGTATGTTTAAATGTATTGAGCCCGGTCTGGCTTCATACTCACTTCACACTCATCCGTGTGTGTGTATGTTTAAATGTATTGAGCCCGGTCTGGCTTCATACTCACTTCACACTCATCCGTGTGTGTGTATGTTTAAATGTATTGAGCCCGGTCTGGCTTCATACTCACTTCACACTCATCCGTGTGTGTGTATGTTTAAATGTATTGAGCCCGGTCTGGCTTCATACTCACTTCACACTCATCCGTGTGTGTGTATGTTTAAATGTATTGAGCCCGGTCTGGCTTCATACTCACTTCACACTCATCCGTGTGTGTGTATGTTTAAATGTATTGAGCCCGGTCTGGCTTCATACTCACTTCACACTCATCCGTGTGTGTGTATGTTTAAATGTATTGAGCCCGGTCTGGCTTCATACTCACTTCACACTCATCCGTGTGTGTGTATGTTTAAATGTATTGAGCCCGGTCTGGCTTCATACTCACTTCACACTCATCCGTGTGTGTGTATTTTTTAATGTATTGAGCCCGGTCTGGCTTCATACTCACTTCACACTCATCCGTGTGTGTGTATGTTTAAATGTATTGAGCCCGGTCTGGCTTCATACTCACTTCACACTCATCCGTGTGTGTGTATGTTTAAATGTATTGAGCCCGGTCTGGCTTCATACTCACTTCACACTCATCCGTGTGTGTGTATGTTTAAATGTATTGAGCCCGGTCTGGCTTCATACTCACTTCACACTCATCCGTGTGTGTGTATGTTTAAATGTATTGAGCCCGGTCTGGCTTCATACTCACTTCACACTCATCCGTGTGTGTGTATGTTTAAATGTATTGAGCCCGGTCTGGCTTCATACTCACTTCACACTCATCCGTGTGTGTGTATGTTTAAATGTATTGAGCCCGGTCTGGCTTCATACTCACTTCACACTCATCCGTGTGTGTGTATGTTTAAATGTATTGAGCCCGGTCTGGCTTCATACTCACTTCACACTCATCCGTGTGTGTGTATTTTTTAATGTATTGAGCCCGGTCTGGCTTCATACTCACTTCACACTCATCCGTGTGTGTGTATGTTTAAATGTATTGAGCCCGGTCTGGCTTCATACTCACTTCACACTCATCCGTGTGTGTGTATGTTTAAATGTATTGAGCCTGGTCTGGCTTCATACTCACTTCACACTCATCCGTGTGTGTGTATGTTTAAATGTATTGAGCCCGGTCTGGCTTCATACTCACTTCACACTCATCCGTGTGTGTGTATGTTTAAATGTATTGAGCCCGGTCTGGCTTCATACTCACTTCACACTCATCCGTGTGTGTGTATGTTTAAATGTATTGAGCCCGGTCTGGCTTCATACTCACTTCACACTCATCCGTGTGTGTGTATGTTTAAATGTATTGAGCCCGGTCTGGCTTCATACTCACTTCACACTCATCCGTGTGTGTGTATTTTTTAATGTATTGAGCCCGGTCTGGCTTCATACTCACTTCACACTCATCCGTGTGTGTGTATGTTTAAATGTATTGAGCCCGGTCTGGCTTCATACTCACTTCACACTCATCCGTGTGTGTGTATGTTTAAATGTATTGAGCCCGGTCTGGCTTCATACTCACTTCACACTCATCCGTGTGTGTGTATGTTTAAATGTATTGAGCCCGGTCTGGCTTCATACTCACTTCACACTCATCCGTGTGTGTGTGTGTGTTTAAATGTATTGAGCCCGGTCTGGCTTCATACTCACTTCACACTCATCCGTGTGTGTGTGTATGTTTAAATGTATTGAGCCCGGTCTGGCTTCATACTCACTTCACACTCATCCGTGTGTGTGTATGTTTAAATGTATTGAGCCCGGTCTGGCTTCATACTCACTTCACACTCATCTGTGTGTGTGTATGTTTAAATGTATTGAGCCCGGTCTGGCTTCATACTAACTTCACACTCATCCGTGTGTGTGTTTGTTTAAATGGATTGAGCCCGGTCTGGCTTCATACTCACTTCACACTCATCCGTGTGTGTTTAAATGTATTGAGCCCGGTCTGGCTTCATACTCACTTCACACTCATCCGTGTGTGTGTATGTGTAAATGTATTGAGCCCGGTCTGGCTTCATACTCACTTCACACTCATCCGTGTGTGTGTATGTTTAAATGTATTGAGCCCGGTCTGGCTTCATACTCACTTCACACTCATCCGTGTGTGTGTGTATTAGAGACGCAAATTTCAGGACCACGGAGCCGGCGCTGGGCCCAAATTCAGGCCCGGCGTGCCTGAAGCTGTGTCTGAACTCAGGCTTGCCGGTCTCATGCCGGGCTCAGCACAAGTTATCAATTTAAAAACTAATTAAATAGAAATAAATATTGGCAGAAGTCAGAACATACATGCTTAAAGATCATGATAAATTGATACAAAAATATACAACAGTTAACAGTAAAACACCAGCATAACACAACAATGTCTCAGTTTACAAATTAAAAGTGATAACTAGTACGACCTAGCAAGGAGTGGACACACCAGTGAAACTTAATAAATCAAACTACAGGGTCAATTCATGATCAATTCATTAGCTCAATCACTGCAGCAGTGCTGGAGTCGAGTGCAGTCAAACAGAAACAACTACCCCAAATCATATTCCACTGTCATCACTAGTAACTAGGTGGGGTGGCATACAATATTATATTTAGTCATCCCATTGCCCCAGGTCACCCCAAATTATTTTGTATAACAAATAAGTACCTATGGAACAAAACCACCCACGTATATGATAATAATTATTGTTAATACTATTGTAAATACATATTACTGAGAATATTTATTGATACATATTTACCATTTAGTTCCACATGAGAAAGGACATATTCAAGTCATATCATTTGTAGTTTTGGTAGTGAACAAATATTGTATTTTATGCAATTACAATTATAAAGGTGGAAAGACTGCAAAACACAAACAAAAAACATTTTGGAAAGAAATCTTAAGTGGCCAAGACCTATCCCAGAATGCAAACCTGTCTAGTTCCACTTCAACTTCTTATCACAATAGCTCCATAATTTATATATGCCCTTGCGTAATTACACGTGACACTCCCCAACAACACATTGAAACCCAATTTCCATACAATGTGTTTTGATGAGTCACATTTGCGACGAATTCGCCAGGACTGGACCGTAAAAGAATCACGTGAGTCAATTAAGCAGTAGATCGATATTCGCGAATGTGTCACTTTGACAGATATTCACAACTTCACACCTCAGAATCGCGACGCCTCAGAATTGTGTGAAGACAATTGTTCATGTTCGTATTCGAAAATAAGCTGTAGTATCAAGTCCTTGGTCCTTGGTGGCCCTTGGTGTCAGTTGAAGTTTAAATATTTTTAAAGAAGTCCATCTGCCGAATCCGCAATATGTTGACATTTTCATTTTGGTGATTTTAAGTATGGTAATATATGGTGATAAAGTTAGTCATTTCGGTGACGGGATTAATTGTCTGCGCCGTTTTGAGCTCAACGCTTCACAATTGTCAAATACTTCAGCCGCCATTACGCACAGCAGTGAAGTTGATGTCCGTCAAGCTAGCAGCAGATTCATATTCGCGAATCTGATGCTGCCAGACAGACATTCGCCGGGCTCGAATATACTGCTACTGGCAGCAGATTCGGCGAATGTCTGTCAGCTGGCAGCATATTCGCGAACAACTTCCGCATGCCTTTTTGGCGCATCTTAGACGCGAGCAGCAGATTCAGATATTTGCCGGGCTCGAATATACTGCTACCAGCAGGAGATTCGGCGAATGTCTGTCAGCTGGCAGCATATTCGTGAACAACTTCCGCGGCATTTTTCTCGCATCATCTGAACGCCAGCAGCAGGTTCGCAACGTGATGTGTTTGAGTTGAGTTGTTCGGTGAAAGATGGGTACCTTCTAGGCAAGTAGGAGGAGGTTAGAGGTGCCACTCACTGACTGCTTCAAGTCAGTAATACGTCGATCAATACCTACTTACCTAGAAGGTACCTATCTCTCACCGAACAACTCAACTCAAACACATCACGTTGCGAATCTGCTGCTGGCGTTCAGATGATGCGCGAAAAATGCCGCGGAAGTTGTTCACGAATATGCTGCCAGCTGACAGACATTCGCCGAATCTGCTGCTGGTAGCAGTATATTCGAGCCCAGCAAATATCTGAATCTGCTGCTCGCGTCTAAGATGCGCCAAAAAGGCCGCGGAAGTTGTTCACGAATATGCTGCCAGCTGACAGACATTCGCCGAATCTGCTGCCAGTAGCAGTATATTCGAGCCCGGCGAATGTCTGTCTGGCAGCAGCAGATTCGCGAATATGAATCTGCTGCTAGCTTGACGGACGTGTGAAGTTGTACCAAGGCAGTTGTACGGCCTTGGCCTTGGCAGTGAAGTAGCTCAGGCTTTGTTTATATGTGCCCACTGCCCAAGGCTGTATAAATATGTGCCAAGGCCGTATAAGAGTGGCTCTGTGTGTGACTGGCTTGGATGTTAGTTATAGATATCTTGGCTTGGATAGTGAGAAAACCGAGGATACTCTGTAATTGAAAACAGGTTGATTATTTTACTTCTATCATTCAAGATATGATTGTCACTCCCAATGTTTTTAGTACGTGTCATACTTAAATGTCCAGGAAAACTTGCCTTTTCCCCATTATCCTGTGAAGTATATTTATTATTTACTAGTCCATGTCAACATTGATCGAATAAGTAAGTAGGTTGTAGTACCTCAACATTGTTTGTAGAAGCTATTACAATTACAACCCAAACATTGCATTGTGTGATGTTGAGTGATGAATGCATACTTATTATATACTTTTAAGCTGCTCGTTTGGACTTGCATGATCTATATATCTATCATGCGTCTTATTTTTGTTTTATTTTTGCAAACCACCAAAGATGAAAGAAGTCTACTCACCTTGACCTGTTCGACTTTCCAGTTAGTCTGTTGTTGATTATTTATCTCAAGTTCTGACTTGTGTGGGATTTTTGTACTCCATGGTCCATATATATCCATTATCCATTGGTGTTTCAATGTGGTGTGTGTTAAAATGGTGCAAAATGCACATTGCAAACTATAAATATTCCTGCTAAAAGATTTTAAGTGTAGAATGAAGTATACATGCAGATTCCTAGCTGCCGCGTGCCGGGCCTGGCGGGTGCTGCCACATGTGGCCGGCCTTGATGCCGGTCCCAACTCATGTATGAGCGGTGGCGGTGCGGGGCCGGTTCCTGTGTTTTGGGAAATTTTTGCTTCTCTAGACTGTGTATGTTTAAATGTATTGAGCCCGGTCTGGCTTCATACTCACTTCACACTCATTCGTGTGCGTGTATGTTTAAATGTATTGAGCCCGGTCTGGCTTCAGAATGTTGTTTAACATACCTAGACACGGACAGACTCTCGACATAACAACATAACATAATATAGAGCAATACAGAGAATCGGGGGCATATGTGATGCACCTCCCAGTGCCAACGATCACACCGCACGGGTTCAATCAACGTCTCTTGCGGGCAGTTGATATCCATAGTGACAGCTCTGTTAATCATGATATAACCTTTATCTGATTTGTTTTATTTGGATGTTATTTTGCATCGGAGCGATTCGGTAAGTAGAGCTAGCGAAAGGCTATGTTTAGTATTTACCGAAGTAATCAGAACCGAATGCCCTTTTAACTCTACAAACAGGCTGCAGCCCATGTGCCAGGCAGGGGCGAACAGTTCCCTCGAGGCAGTCTCTAGCCGACTTAAAAATCACCGCCTTGTCAGACCGGAAATGCTTACTCACCAGCTGATTTACTAGTTGGGACTGTCAAACGAATCGCATACACTCAAGACATAATATATTAAGACATAAACTCATGACAATAAATTATAGCATGTAAGTGCTACCCGCTTGGTTATCCACTCAGGGCTATTTCTAAGGAAAGTTATCAGTTATGAACAAAGTTGTCACAGTTCGGGCAAACTTATATCGTTGCTAAGGCAACCAAATAGCTCTGATATGGTACAGCACCTAATGCAAGCTGAATAATGTCGCCAATAAACAGAGACCATCAGCAAATATTAACAAACGTATATCGACGCGGTCACGCGCCTCGGCCACAACTGTCTGCGCTTCAGTCAAACCAAACAAGTCAGTCAAGTCAAATAAAATAAAACACATCAGACATCAACAGCACGTCTTTTTAATCATCAATACACAATACACAAAACACAATAATACATAACGGAATTAGTGTTTTTGTTTCTTCTCAATAGCGGCTCCGAAAGAAAAACATTAACATATTCCACAACATATCCCGATGTGTCTATTTAAGAAACACAATAATGGTGCTAAATTGGCCACATATACCTACAGGGTGTCCCGCAAATACTTGACACTTCCTCAAGCCTGGTAGATTCTTTAATGTAAAATGCTCGGGCCAGGCTCTGTTTTCTTGCGTATGCCCCACACAGTTTAATACGTTCCCTCAGCCGCTCAAGCATCCCACAAATCAGGTTCTTCAGCGTCTCGGCACTGATACTGCGCCATCCCTTCCGCAGGCTCCTGATCAGTCCTATGTGGAGGTCGCTGGTTCAATCTTTTCGAGCTCGCCTTTTACAATGCTGCATAGGTTTTCGAATGGCGCCAGGTCAGGGCCCGTCCATCTACCCGTCTGCCATAACCCTGGCAGGTCAGTGCAGCAACACTGCTGAGTGCTGGTCGCGTCGCGAGCTGGAACCCCACCTTGTTAAAGATGGTCTCCGACATCATCAGCAGAAGTTCGACTGTCGATGGCGACATATTCGGCTTCAGCCGCTGCATGGTTGATGTTCCCGTCTTCTTCAGAGTCTCATCGACGTAGTACTCGGCTGTCACGATCTGGCCAAGGGGACGATGTGCAGTTCTGAGAGCCTGTGGTAGCCTATCCTCTCCCAGACCACTACTTCCGAGTGGCTGCTTCATCGTTTCGGTGATGGGAACTTCATGGCTGCTGTTCGCGTAAACGCGGTTGTTCTGACCGTTCGTCTTTTAGCAAAGCTCGAGTGGCGACTCGTCGGGGAACGATGCCCGCCGTCATTGCTGAATTGGCCAGTTTTTTCGTTCTCAGATGCTACCCGCTTGCGCTCTTGCGCATCGATTAACTTCTGCTGGCAGCGCAGTTTCAGCGACTTGATACGCACACACTTGGTCAGATTGCCATGTTTTGTCGTCCTGGATGGCTGGCAACCCCTTGCAGTCAGTCTCTTGACCAGTTTCTTTGAAACTGGCGTCTTTTCGGGACGACATTGGCCAAGCCGGGTTTGACCACTCGGTTCGTCGCCGTCTTTCTCCAGTGACCAGCTTGGTTTCCGAGGAATTCTCAACATCCGGTCACGAGCCACCCACATTTTAATTCCCTTGGTTCCGCGGGCGCCTGGATGGAACGAAGGTGTATGAACAAAGGGCAAATCATTTCCGGACACCAGGTGCAATGAGAGACAATATTTGTGACATAGGTGAATGTGGCCAGCGATATGAAACAACGTATCTATAATACGATCGTTCGATGTAGGTCCACGGACATTGGAGACATTATATTACCGCTAACGACGGCATACGACTGCAAAAATCACCTGTTGTATCACCTGTTGTAAGCGAAAAATGCTTCTTAATGCACACTAAATGTTTTGCCTGCCAGCCCCAACTCCAACACATTCAATACATTTCATGATTACATTTCATACCAGTTGGATAAGCAGGACGTGTTTTTGAGGCTTTCCTAAAAAGATTGAATTTTGCGCACGGAGACGTTATTCGCCACTAAATTACATACCAGAAGAAAGAAAAGATCAGGAAGATATTGTTTTGATATTCTTTCTTGAGGCACTTACTCTGGATAAGATGTAATATGTATTTATATTTTCATAATTTTCGTAATTTTTAGCATTCTGAAGTAAAGTTTCACGCAAGCGACCTCTGATTTTCTCGTTTGAATTGTAATGTCGCGCGGCAATAAACCACGAGAATTGCACAAGAACCTCTGGAGGAAGAAATACAGTGATACACACACTATAAAGAAAACTCCAAGAAAACAATAACGAAATGAATAGTTAAAGGCAGTATTTCAAGATTGCTGCTTATGTGAGCTATGAAGAAGCTCACATAAGACTGAAAATCAAACAGCAAATATTGATCTTGCTAAGTAAGCACCGATTAGCAAACACGGAAACAAAGATCGAACGAAACGAAACATCACTTGCATCTGCATTGTTTCTATTGGTTGTTTATATGTACTTTTACTGTTGCACGTCACTTTAACTCCCACTTTAATCCTTCCCCTCCCTAATGCAGTTCGCTGTGCGCGGCGCCAAAATGGCTGACGCGCCGCACTGCACCATCCTGATCCTTCTATCCACCCTCCGCTTCTACCCGATCACCTCACGTAACATCGCGACGGGCACGTAATAGCCACTGGTACTGTGCGTCACATCGTGTACAATGTACGAGAGAGTGGATGTGCCAGCTGCGGCACGTCTAAATAAATAAATAAATAAATAAAATGATGACCTGAAGTTAGATACGAAGAAGGGAATACAGTGAAAAGAGTAATAAGGAATGAAGGTCACCTTGCACATCTTAGAAGTTTGCATATTTCTCGGACACATTTCTAAATAGACATTTCTTACTAAAAATGTCCCTTGCATCGAATTTCATCCACTGCACCATTTTGCTAGTGGGAGGAACAATAAGAACTTCAAAATGTCAATGGTGAGCTGAAGAATGTTGTGGGTACACCTTTACAATAGTATGCTTTTCATATCTCCAGAATTTCTACCTGGGTAGCCCTCTGTGCCTTTGAGATGGTGATGGGGTTTATCTTGGTTTCATCGGACGTCTTGCATCCAATCCTTCCACGTGTCCACCTCTTCGTTTTCTCCTGTAGCATGTGCAACACTCTTTCGACGAACGCAGCAAGGGTGAATAGAGAGAAGCCAGTGAACAAGCCCATGTAACCATCAATGCTGGCGATGAGATCAGGCAAGGTGGTAACTAGTATCTCTTCAACCACCTCCTCCGTGAAATCGAACGTTAGCGTCAGAAAGACTATGCACGGATGCCATCCGCCGCGAGCTATGTACTTCTTTTCTGTGAGTGTGTAGGTTGTCTCGTAGCATGCATCTGGACATTGGCAGTCGGTAGCGTTAAACTCGAAGACGTTGTCTGGGATGAATGAGAACGCCTCGGCAGGCAAAGTGATCGCACTTAGTGAAGGTGGCGGCGGTGACGGTGGCGGTGGTGGTGGCGGTGGCGGTGGCGGTGGCGGTGGCGGTGGTGGCGGCGGCGGCGGTGGTGGTGGCGGTGGTGGTGGCAGTGGCGGGGTGGTGGCAGCGGCAGGGATGACATTGGCGTTGGCGTTGCTGGCGGTGGCACTGGTGGGGTTGTCGTTAGCGATTTCGTTGACATTTTCGGGAAGGAATGAGAACGCCTCGGCAGGCAAAGCGAAAAAATATAACGCTGCTAGAGGTCGTGATGGTGGCGGTGGCGGTTGCGGTTGCGGTTGCGGTTGCGGATGCGGATGCGGTTGCGGTTGCGGTTGCGGTTGCGGTTGCGGTTGCGGTTGCGGTTGCGGTTGCGGTTGCGGTTGCGGTTGCGGTTGCGGTTGCGGTTGCGGTTGCGTTTGCGGTTGCGTTTGCGGTTGCGGTTGCTGTTGCGGTGGCGAAGAGGTTGACGGTGGTGTTGTCGTTGGCGTTGGCGGTGAAGCAGTTTCCGAGGACGGTGAAGTGGCGTGGGCTGAAGCCAACTGAGCGTAAGTTCCCTGTACAAGCTTCTCCTGTTCAGGTGAAGATGTGGACACATCTCCTTTGAAGGAAGCCCTTTGGGACAGGTGGACCAGATAGTCTTGGTCTAGCCTCGTGAGATTGAATTCTTTGCTTGGCTCCATGCAAATGCTTTTAGGAAGCCCTAGGTCAAGGTGTTCCAGTGGCAAGTTCTTCCTGTCCGGCACTGTTTGACAGAGAGGCAGGTGATCCATAAATCCTCCTATCTCTGGCAGGAACGTCTTTGCTCCGACCATGTGCGGCAGCCGGCAGCCGGTGTGCGCCGCCAGCCGCCGCCACTGGCACTCCTTCAGACACTGTCTGACCGAGTAACCCGGTCGGGACGAGCACGGCCGCCGACGCACGTTGACACGTTCTGTACGCCGAACCGAGATGGAGTAGTGGACAGGCTCGCCGGAGAAGAGCGACACACTCTCCGTGAACGGTGCCCACTCCGGCAGGTCATCTGTGTTCGGTACGTCGGCACCGTGCACGAAGAGACGGTAGGAGGCCTTTTTACTACTTAACATGTCGGACTGAAGTGTCTTAAAGAGAGGAGACTCGTACAGTCTGATACGTACGGGATGACGACGACTTCCGGCGATGTTTAGACTTTCGTTTGGCTCAAATGTGATGCAGCGGGTGTAACCAGTGCCATACATCGCTGATGGTGGTTGGGAGTAAAACTTTTCGCGCCACACACCAGATCCGTCTGTGTCTGAGAAGGTCGTGATCCGATTGCGATACTCCACACGCCCCGCCTCGCCCAGGAGCTTGATGGTCACGGTATCGTAGAATTGCGCGACGCTGATGGACCTGTTGGCCAGGCGATGAAGAGCTGAAGCCATTAGAAATGCCGGAATAGCAGAGGATGGACAAATGGTGAGACGAGGATGTGGGCCACGGCGACGGGACGACATTGTGAGAAGTCGCTCTGAGTTGTACACCAGTAGCTGCTGAAGGATGAGTCCGAACAGGACGACCAGCAGCACCAGCCGCAGCAGGTGGCGGACCGCTGCTAGCAGCATGGTGGCGGTTTGACCGACAGAGACCCGCCGCAGCCGTCGACACTGAAGCGCTCGAAACGCTCCCTGCTCCACCTCTGAAGCGCTTGAAACGCTCCCTGCTCCACCACTGAAGCGCTCGAAGCGTTCCCTGTTCCACCTCTGAAGCGCTTGAAACGCTCCCTGCTCCACCACTGAAGCGCTTGAAACCCTCCCTGCTCCACCACTGAAGCGCTCGAAACGCTCCCTGCTCCACCACTGAAGCGCTCGAAACCCTCCCTGCTCCACCACTGAAGCGCTCGAAGCGCTCCCTGCTCCACCACTGAAGCGCTCGAAGCCCTCCCTGCTCCACCACTGAAGCGCTCGAAGCGCTCCCTGCTCCACCACTGAAGCGCTCGAAACCCTCCCTGCTCCACCACTGAAGCGCTCGAAGCGCTCCCTGCTCCACCACTGAAGCGCTCGAAGCCCTCCCTGCTCCACCACTGAAGCGCTCGAAGCGCTCCCTGCTCCACCACTGAAGCGCTCGAAACCCTCCCTGCTCCACCACTGAAGCGCTCGAAGCGTTCCCTGCTCCACCTCTGAAGCGCTCGACGATCCCTGCTGCAAAGGGTTGATGAAGGTAGACGCATGTTTGAAATGTAACTGATGCAGAAAAAGACGAATCGGTGGGTGCAGTCTGTGGGGTGATTCAAGGCGTTGATGGTGGTAGCGGTCTTATTCAGTGTTTGACCATAGAAACCCATTGATTGGACGAGTGTATATGGCCGACACCTCCCATACAGATAAGAACGGAGGTGGCTAAGGACTGCAGGTGTATGCGCTGATGAAAGAGCACATTAGTTCAAAGACATATTCATAGCACGTCGCCGCAACTAATTGCAGTGCCGCTACGTGACAGGTTTGCGTCACCGTAGATGACATTGAATGGGTTGCCGCTTAAGCTCGTTTTGAGTAATATCCGTTGCTTTGCTAATATGATATGATGTGGGGAGAAATGAGGCCTGTCGATATATTGCCGCACATATGGACAGTGCGCTCTATAGCTTAGATAGAACCGCGCATACCGGTGCATGGCTGATGGGTCTAGTCTAGTCCATGATTAACTATTGGTACACTTCCCTATTCAAACGGTGACGCCATTGCCCGGTCAAGTTTGTGTTTGCTCCACCAACTTCTGTCAGTTTTGAAGGCATTCTTACGATAAATGACATTTTTCGAGCTATAATCCCACCAACGTGACATTTTCCCCAAAAAGTTTCCGAAAGCTTCATCAGGTGTATTACCTTGACTGGAGACGGCCAGCTTCTTCCTACTAATCATACATATATTGATGTGCAAAAACGCACTTTAACCCATTTACGTCCGAATTTGTATTTGTGCCTTAGGTGCAGTTCCGATACTTGTCCAGGTAACGTTCAACTCAAATGTGTGAAACACATTTTACTCAAAACAAGTCGTGTAAATGTGCGGGCACGCAACTTATTGGCTGCAATAGTTGCACATGTGTTTTTTATGAAGAAATGCACGTGCAGCCAGGGGCGGCGGCGCTTCTGTGGGGGACTTGGAAGCACGCGACGCTGTATCACTTCTCTCCGCCATCGTGCCTGAGTATTGAATTGTGCTTCGAGACACAGGAAAACAATCGAATATACTAAAGTTTTTTTGTTTTGTTTTAGTTAAGTTAGTATAAGGCCATTTCAGTGGCGCGGTGTGGGGTACCGACTTCAGTGGCGCGGTGCATGGGGTACGAACTTCAGTGGCGCGGTGTGGAGTACCGACTTCAGTGGCGCGGTGTGGGGTACCGACTTCAGTGGGCAGTGTGGGGTACCGACTTCAGTGGCGCGGTGTGGGGTACCGACTTCAGTGGCGCGGTGTGGGGTACCAACTTCAGTGGCGCGGTGTGGGGTACTGACTTCAGTGGCGCGGTGTGGGGTACCGACTTCAGTGGCGCGGTGTGGGGTACCGACTTCAGTGGCGCGGTGTGGGGTACTGACTTCAGTGGGCAGTGTGGGGTACCAACTTCAGTGGCGCGGTGTGGGGTACCAACTTCAGTGGCGCGGTGTGGGGTACCGACTTCAGTGGGCAGTGTGGGGTACTAGTTTTATTGGCACGGTGTGGAGCACTGACTGGAGGATAAAAAGGGATCTGCTAATAGCTTAACCCGCGCCGTGTCCTGGGGAGGGGGTTGGGGCGTTTGGACACACCTAAGTTGTTTCCGGGGATAGTTTTTGGCACAGTGTTTTTCTTACACCAGTTACCTACATTTTCCGAATGTTATTTACCACGGGTATATCATATCATGGCAGGTCACCAGGTCACGTCGAGTGACCCATATCATGGCAGGTCACCAGGTCACGTCGAGTGACCCTCCTCCAAAAACGTTTGTAGTCGTCTCACAGCCACAGTGTGTGACCAAGTGGTTTGAAAGTGACGGCCAATATAATGAGCAATAGGTAGTCTACGATTCTGTCTCTATTTATATATATATATATATATATCGGCGACCTAAGGCCAGGTAAATTTTGTGATCCCACCATTATAAGCCAATGGAAAACATACAAAAGTTTCCTTTTCTGAGGATAAACATTAGATCAGAGTTCAGACCAATGTTTTCAAGATCATGTTAGTATAGGTCATTCTTGACGAATCATTAGCAATTTTGCCCATTGACCCTGCAAGGCCCGCTGCAGTCATTTGAGGTCATTTGAGGTCATTTGCTAGTAATTATTGATAATAATAAAGATAATGACGTGATACTGACACCACTGTGTTTTTCTCGCCGAGACGCCTCCGCAAATGTGAAGCACAACCTACCTGAGTCACCACATGACCCTGAACGGCCCTGACCTAAGGTCATATTTTGAATGTGACGCAACCCGGTCACCATTGATATGGTTCGAAACGCCTTGACGAGGCGAGCACGATCACGTTACAATTACTGCCCTATGCTCATCGGGTAACATGATATTAACGACAAACTGTTGAATTAAGAACAGCCGGCATGATCTTTGATGACCTCTGAAAGATAAACTAGCGACCTGAAGTGAAAAAGGATGACACCTCACCTCACCAATCGCCTTTTTCAAGAGCTTTACATGTTTGTGTTTTGTGTCCAGATATCATAGTTCCCGATATATCATAGTCTCGACTCCCGATATATCATAGTCCCGACTACCGATATATCATAGTCTCGACTCCCGAGATATCATAGTCTGGACTCCCGAGATATCATAGTCCCGACTACCGATATATCATAGTCTCGACTCCCGAGATACCATAGTCTCGACTCCCGAGA
The DNA here is from genome assembly GCA_036785665.1 of Chirona hameri. NCBI lineage: Eukaryota > Metazoa > Arthropoda > Thecostraca > Balanomorpha > Balanidae > Chirona > Chirona hameri. The sequence goes on along the minus strand of JAXIVJ010002124.1, from coordinate 77,181 downwards.
TACCATAGTCTCGACTCCCGAGATACCATAGTCTCGACTCCCGAGATACCATAGTCTCGACTCCCGAGATACCATGGTCTCGACTCCCGAGATACCATAGTCTCGACTCCCGAGATACCATAGTCTCGACTCCCGAGATATCATGGTCTCGACTCCCGAGATATCATAGTCTCGACTCCCGAGATACCATAGTCTCGACTCCCGAGATATCATGGTCTCGACTCCCGAGATACCATAGTCTCGACTCCCGAGATACCATGGTCTCGACTCCCGAGATACCATAGTCTCGACTCCCGAGATACCATGGTCTCGACTCCCGAGATACCATAGTCTCGACTCCCGAGATACCATGGTCTCGACTCCCGAGATACCATAGTCTCGACTCCCGAGATATCATGGTCTCGACTCCCGAGATATCATAGTCTCGACTCCTGAGATATCATAGTTATGGTATTCCGGGGGAGACTCCTAAAGTGTCTACATTTTACCTTTGTTGACCTATGGGTATTATTATGAATTATATGGGTATTATTATGAACCTGAGCGCCCTCCCCCCCCCCCCCCCCCCCACAAAAGAAAAACAGTTCGACCTGAATGTTTACGAGCTGTGTTTTTTAGGGGAGGTCACCTTGCCTACTGTCCACGGGAACCGAGTTCTAGGGGGGGGGGGGGGTGCGTTCCAACGCTCCCCGGCACGAGAACCGGCACGCTTCGGTTTAAATTTGTTATTAGACTGCTCATTGTTCAAAAAGTGCAACTTTTATTGTTTCGAAATAACATTTCATTTCCACGGTTTCAAGCGACCAAAAAGACAAGACAAATTATTATTGCCTTCGATACAATACACCATTGCTATGTCCCCCCACTATTGGACATGGGTAGCACCGCCCCTGCGCGCAGCCATCTGCAATAGCACCCGAATAGTCTTGGAAGATATATGTCCTAAGTCCTAACAGTGACTTATGAGTTAAAATTCAGATAAGTTTAAAAAGACGTGCACTACAGCGATTGATCACCCTAGACTAAATAAAATCAAACCCGAGAGGTCAGGGAAATGTCAGATTGTAGTGACATACAAAATAACCATCTCCTCTTATCAGTCAAAACGTCGCACAATGTGCACACTTTCGACAAAAACTGGAGCAATGTATTTGTACTTACATCCGAACACGTTGCGCCAAATGGTGACAGCCAGCTATTTTACAAAAGGCCTGCGAAATGACAGACTACAACTATTCTGTATTGCGCTAGTGCAGTGCATTGAAGGTTTTGCCTTCCCTGGTACTCCACTCCATTGCTTGGTCTGTGTTTTGTGCATGTCAGGAAGGTAATTGATAACATATCACTGGGAATGTGTCCCACACCATCTATTGCTGTGAGAGTCCACGTCCATCGACACCTCCACAGCTCAGTATTCGTGTTTAGATAACGTAAAAATGACTGCCCTCTCGTCACCCGACATCTGATCGGGAACACATTACACGTCACCATCACACTCATCCGTGTGTGTGTATGTTTAAATGTATTGAGCCCGGTCTGGCTTCATACTCACTTCACACTCATCCGTGTGTGTGTATGTTTAAATGTATTGAGCCTGGTCTGGCTTCATACTCACTTCACACTCATCCGTGTGTGTGTATGTTTAAATGTATTGAGCCCGGTCTGGCTTCATACTCACTTCACACTCATCCGTGTGTGTGTATGTTTAAATGTATTGAGCCCGGTCTGGCTTCATACTCACTTCACACTCATCCGTGTGTGTGTATGTTTAAATGTATTGAGCCCGGTCTGGCTTCATACTCACTTCACACTCATCCGTGTGTGTGTATGTTTACATGTATTGAGCCCGGTCTGGCTTCATACTCACTTCACACTCATCCGTGTGTGTGTATGTTTAAATGTATTGAGCCCGGTCTGGCTTCATACTCACTTCACACTCATCCGTGTGTGTGTATGTTTAAATGTATTGAGCCCGGTCTGGCTTCATACTCACTTCACACTCATCCGTGTGTGTGTATGTTTAAATGTATTGAGCCCGGTCTGGCTTCATACTCACTTCACACTCATCCGTGTGTGTGTATGTTTAAATGTATTGAGCCCGGTCTGGCTTCATACTCACTTCACACTCATCCGTGTGTGTGTATGTTTAAATGTATTGAGCCCGGTCTGGCTTCATACTCACTTCACACTCATCCGTGTGTGTGTATTTTTTAATGTATTGAGCCCGGTCTGGCTTCATACTCACTTCACACTCATCCGTGTGTGTGTATGTTTAAATGTATTGAGCCCGGTCTGGCTTCATACTCACTTCACACTCATCCGTGTGTGTGTATTAGAGACGCAAATTTCAGGACCACGGAGCCGGCGCTGGGCCCAAATTCAGGCCCGGCGTGCCTGAAGCTGTGTCTGAACTCAGGCTTGCCGGTCTCATGCCGGGCTCAGCACAAGTTATCAATTTAAAAACTAATTAAATATAAATAAATATTGGCAGAAGTCAGAACATACATGCTTAAAGATCATGATAAATTGATACAAAAATATACAACAGTTAACAGTAAAACACCAGCATAACACAACAATGTCTCAGTTTACAAATTAAAAGTGATAACTAGTACGACCTAGCAAGGAGTGGACACACCAGTGAAACTTAATAAATCAAACTACAGGGTCAATTCATGATCAATTCATTAGCTCAATCACTGCAGCAGTGCTGGAGTCGAGTGCAGTCAAACAGAAACAACTACCCCAAATCATATTCCACTGTCATCACTAGTAACTAGGTGGGGTGGCATACAATATTATATTTAGTCATCCCATTGCCCCAGGTCACCCCAAATTATTTTGTATAACAAATAAGTACCTATGGAACAAAACCACCCACGTATATGATAATAATTATTGTTAATACTATTGTAAATACATATTACTGAGAATATTTATTGATACATATTTACCATTTAGTTCCACATGAGAAAGGACATATTCAAGTCATATCATTTGTAGTTTTGGTAGTGAACAAATATTGTATTTTATGCAATTACAATTATAAAGGTGGAAAGACTGCAAAACACAAACAAAAAACATTTTGGAAAGAAATCTTAAGTGGCCAAGACCTATCCCAGAATGCAAACCTGTCTAGTTCCACTTCAACTTCTTATCACAATAGCTCCATAATTTATATATGCCCTTGCGTAATTACACGTGACACTCCCCAACAACACATTGAAACCCAATTTCCATACAATGTGTTTTGATGAGTCACATTTGCGACGAATTCGCCAGGACTGGACCGTAAAAGAATCACGTGAGTCAATTAAGCAGTAGATCGATATTCGCGAATGTGTCACTTTGACAGATATTCACAACTTCACACCTCAGAATCGCGACGCCTCAGAATTGTGTGAAGACAATTGTTCATGTTCGTATTCGAAAATAAGCTGTAGTATCAAGTCCTTGGTCCTTGGTGGCCCTTGGTGTCAGTTGAAGTTTAAATATTTTTAAAGAAGTCCATCTGCCGAATCCGCAATATGTTGACATTTTCATTTTGGTGATTTTAAGTATGGTAATATATGGTGATAAAGTTAGTCATTTCGGTGACGGGATTAATTGTCTGCGCCGTTTTGAGCTCAACGCTTCACAATTGTCAAATACTTCAGCCGCCATTACGCACAGCAGTGAAGTTGATGTCCGTCAAGCTAGCAGCAGATTCATATTCGCGAATCTGATGCTGCCAGACAGACATTCGCCGGGCTCGAATATACTGCTACTGGCAGCAGATTCGGCGAATGTCTGTCAGCTGGCAGCATATTCGCGAACAACTTCCGCATGCCTTTTTGGCGCATCTTAGACGCGAGCAGCAGATTCAGATATTCGCCGGGCTCGAATATACTGCTACCAGCAGGAGATTCGGCGAATGTCTGTCAGCTGGCAGCATATTCGTGAACAACTTCCGCGGCATTTTTCTCGCATCATCTGAACGCCAGCAGCAGGTTCGCAACGTGATGTGTTTGAGTTGAGTTGTTCGGTGAAAGATGGGTACCTTCTAGGCAAGTAGGAGGAGGTTAGAGGTGCCACTCACTGACTGCTTCAAGTCAGTAATACGTCGATCAATACCTACTTACCTAGAAGGTACCTATCTCTCACCGAACAACTCAACTCAAACACATCACGTTGCGAATCTGCTGCTGGCGTTCAGATGATGCGCGAAAAATGCCGCGGAAGTTGTTCACGAATATGCTGCCAGCTGACAGACATTCGCCGAATCTGCTGCTGGTAGCAGTATATTCGAGCCCAGCAAATATCTGAATCTGCTGCTCGCGTCTAAGATGCGCCAAAAAGGCCGCGGAAGTTGTTCACGAATATGCTGCCAGCTGACAAGACATTCGCCGAATCTGCTGCCAGTAGCAGTATATTCGAGCCCGGCGAATGTCTGTCTGGCAGCAGCAGATTCGCGAATATGAATCTGCTGCTAGCTTGACGGACGTGTGAAGTTGTACCAAGGCAGTTGTACGGCCTTGGCCTTGGCAGTGAAGTAGCTCAGGCTTTGTTTATATGTGCCCACTGCCCAAGGCTGTATAAATATGTGCCAAGGCCGTATAAGAGTGGCTCTGTGTGTGACTGGCTTGGATGTTAGTTATAGATATCTTGGCTTGGATAGTGAGAAAACCGAGGATACTCTGTAATTGAAAACAGGTTGATTATTTTACTTCTATCATTCAAGATATGATTGTCACTCCCAATGTTTTTAGTACGTGTCATACTTAAATGTCCAGGAAAACTTGCCTTTTCCCCATTATCCTGTGAAGTATATTTATTATTTACTAGTCCATGTCAACATTGATCGAATAAGTAAGTAGGTTGTAGTACCTCAACATTGTTTGTAGAAGCTATTACAATTACAACCCAAACATTGCATTGTGTGATGTTGAGTGATGAATGCATACTTATTATATACTTTTAAGCTGCTCGTTTGGACTTGCATGATCTATATATCTATCATGCGTCTTATTTTTGTTTTATTTTTGCAAACCACCAAAGATGAAAGAAGTCTACTCACCTTGACCTGTTCGACTTTCCAGTTAGTCTGTTGTTGATTATTTATCTCAAGTTCTGACTTGTGTGGGATTTTTGTACTCCATGGTCCATATATATCCATTATCCATTGGTGTTTCAATGTGGTGTGTGTTAAAATGGTGCAAAATGCACATTGCAAACTATAAATATTCCTGCTAAAAGATTTTAAGTGTAGAATGAAGTATACATGCAGATTCCTAGCTGCCGCGTGCCGGGCCTGGCGGGTGCTGCCACATGTGGCCGGCCTTGATGCCGGTCCCAACTCATGTATGAGCGGTGGCGGTGCGGGGCCGGTTCCTGTGTTTTGGGAAATGTTTGCTTCTCTAGACTGTGTATGTTTAAATGTATTGAGCCCGGTCTGGCTTCATACTCACTTCACACTCATTCGTGTGCGTGTATGTTTAAATGTATTGAGCCCGGTCTGGCTTCAGAATGTTGTTTAACATACCTAGACACGGACAGACTCTCGACATAACAACATAACATAATATAGAGCAATACAGAGAATCGGGGGCATATGTGATGCACCTCCCAGTGCCAACGATCACACCGCACGGGTTCAATCAACGTCTCTTGCGGGCAGTTGATATCCATAGTGACAGCTCTGTTAATCATGATATAACCTTTATCTGATTTGTTTTATTTGGATGTTATTTTGCATCGGAGCGATTCGGTAAGTAGAGCTAGCGAAAGGCTATGTTTAGTATTTACCGAAGTAATCAGAACCGAATGCCCTTTTAACTCTACAAACAGGCTGCAGCCCATGTGCCAGGCAGGGGCGAACAGTTCCCTCGAGGCAGTCTCTAGCCGACTTAAAAATCCCCGCCTTGTCAGACCGGAAATGCTTACTCACCAGCTGATTTACTAGTTGGGACTGTCAAACGAATCGCATACACTCAAGACATAATATATTAAGACATAAACTCATGACAATAAATTATAGCATGTAAGTGCTACCCGCTTGGTTATCCACTCAGGGCTATTTCTAAGGAAAGTTATCAGTTATGAACAAAGTTGTCACAGTTCGGGCAAACTTATATCGTTGCTAAGGCAACCAAATAGCTCTGATATGGTACAGCACCTAATGCAAGCTGAATGATGTCGCTAATAAACAGAGACCATCAGCAAATATTAACAAACGTATATCGACGCGGTCACGCGCCTCGGCCACAACTGTCTGCGCTTCAGTCAAACCAAACAAGTCAGTCAAGTCAAATCAAATAAAACACATCAGACATCAACAGCACGTCTTTTTAATCATCAATACACAATACACAAAACACAATAATACATAACGGAATTAGTGTTTTTGTTTCTTCTCAATAGCGGCTCCGAAAGAAAAACATTAACATATTCCACAACATATCCCGATGTGTCTATTTAAGAAACACAATAATGGTGCTAAATTGGCCACATATACCTACAGGGTGTCCCGCAAATACTTGACACTTCCTCAAGCCTGGTAGATTCTTTAATGTAAAATGCTCGGGCCAGGCTCTGTTTTCTTGCGTATGCCCCACACAGTTTAATACGTTCCCTCAGCCGCTCAAGCATCCCACAAATCAGGTTCTTCAGCGTCTCGGCACTGATACTGCGCCATCCCTTCCGCAGGCTCCTGATCAGTCCTATGTGGAGGTCGCTGGTTCAATCTTTTCGAGCTCGCCTTTTACAATGCTGCATAGGTTTTCGAATGGCGCCAGGTCAGGGCCCGGCCATCTACCCGTCTGCCATAACCCTGGCAGGTCAGTGCAGCAACACTGCTGAGTGCTGGTCGCGTCGCGAGCTGGAACCCCACCTTGTTAAAGATGGTCTCCGACATCATCAGCAGAAGTTCGACTGTCGATGGCGACATATTCGGCTTCAGCCGCTGCATGGTTGATGTTCCCGTCTTCTTCAGAGTCTGATCGACGTAGTACTCGGCTGTCACGATCTGGCCAAGGGGACGATGTGCAGTTCTGAGAGCCTGTGGTAGCCTATCCTCTCCCAGACCACTACTTCCGAGTGGCTGCTTCATCGTTTCGGTGATGGGAACTTCATGGCTGCTGTTCGCGTAAACGCGGTTGTTCTGACCGTTCGTCTTTTAGCAAAGCTCGAGTGGCGACTCGTCGGGGAACGATGCCCGCCGTCATTGCTGAATTGGCCAGTTTTTTCGTTCTCAGATGCTACCCGCTTGCGCTCTTGCGCATCGATTAACTTCTGCTGGCAGCGCAGTTTCAGCGACTTGATACGCACACACTTGGTCAGATTGCCATGTTTTGTCGTCCTGGATGGCTGGCAACCCCTTGCAGTCAGTCTCTTGACCAGTTTCTTTGAAACTGGCGTCTTTTCGGGACGACATTGGCCAAGCCGGGTTTGACCACTCGGTTCGTCGCCGTCTTTCTCCAGTGACCAGCTTGGTTTCCGAGGAATTCTCAACATCCGGTCACGAGCCACCCACATTTTAATTCCCTTGGTTCCGCGGGCGCCTGGATGGAACGAAGGTGTATGAACAAAGGGCAAATCATTTCCGGACACCAGGTGCAATGAGAGACAATATTTGTGACATAGGTGAATGTGGCCAGCGATATGAAACAACGTATCTATAATACGATCGTTCGATGTAGGTCTACGGACATTGGAGACATTATATTACCGCTAACGACGGCATACGACTGCAAAAATCACCTGTTGTATCACCTGTTGTAAGCGAAAAATGCTTCTTAATGCACACTAAATGTTTTGCCTGCCAGCCCCAACTCCAACACATTCAATACATTTCATGATTACATTTCATACCAGTTGGATAAGCAGGACGTGTTTTTGAGGCTTTCCTAAAAAGATTGAATTTTGCGCATGGAGACGTTATTCGCCACTAAATTACATACCAGAAGAAATAAAAGATCAGGAAGATATTGTTTTGATATTCTTTCTTGGGGCACTTACTCTGGATAAGATGTAATATGTATTTATATTTTCATAATTTTCGTAATTTTTAGCATTCTGAAGTAAAGTTTCACGCAAGCGACCTCTGATTTTCTCGTTTGAATTGTAATGTCGCGCGGCAATAAACCACGAGAATTGCACAAGAACCTCTGGAGGAAGAAATACAGTGATACACACACTATAAAGAAAACTCCAAGAAAACAATAACGAAACGAATAGTTAAAGGCAGTATTTCAAGATTGCTGCTTATGTGAGCTATGAAGAAGCTCACATAAGACTGAAAATCAAACAGCAAATATTGATCTTGCTAAGTAAGCACCGATTAGCAAACACGGAAACAAAGATCGAACGAAACGAAACATCACTTGCATCTTCATTGTTTCTATTGGTTGTTTATATGTACTTTTACTGTTGCACGTCACTTTAACTCCCACTTTAATCCTTCCCCTCCCTAATGCAGTTCGCTGTGCGCGGCGCCAAAATGGCTGACGCACCGCACTGCACCATCCTGATCCTTCTATCCACCCTCCGCTTCTACCCGATCACCTCACGTAACATCGCGACGGGCACGTAATAGCCACTGGTACTGTGCGTCACATCGTGTACAATGTTCGAGAGAGTGGATGTGCCGGCTGCGGCACGTCTAAATCAATAAATAAATAAATAAAATGATGACCTGAAGTTAGATACGAAGAAGGGAATACAGTGAAAAGAGTAATAAGGAATGAAGGTCACCTTGCACATCTTAGAAGTTTGCATATTTCTCGGACACATTTCTAAATAGACATTTCTTACTAAAAATGTCCCTTGCATCGAATTTCATCCACTGCACCATTTTGCTAGTGGGAGGAACAATAAGAACTTCAAAATGTCAATGGTGAGCTGAAGAATGTTGTGGGTACACCTTTACAATAGTATGCTTTTCATATCTCCAGAATTTCTACCTGGGTAGCCCTCTGTGCCTTTGAGATGGTGGTGGGGTTTATTTTGGTTTCATCGGACGTCTTGCATCCAATCCTTCCACGTGTCCACCTCTTCGTTTTCTCCTGTAGCATGTGCAACACTCTTTCGACGAACACAGCAAGGGTGAATAGAGAGAAGCCAGTGAACAAGCCCATGTAACCTCCAATGCTGGCGATGAGATCAGGCAAGGTGGTAACTAGTATCTCTTCAACCACCTCCTCCGTGAAATCGAACGTTAGCGTCAGAAAGACGAGGCACGGATTCCATCCGCCCCGAGATATGTACTTATTTTCTGTGAGTGAGTAGGTTGTCTCGTGGCATGCATCTGGACACTGGCAGTCGGTAACGTTAAACTCGAAGACGTTGTCTGGGAGGAATGAGAACGCCTCGGCAGGCAGTGGTCGTGATGGTGGCAGTGGCGGTGGCGGTGGCGGTGGTGGTGGTGGTGGTGGTGGTGGTGGTGGTGGTGTCGGTGTCGGTGTCGGTGGTGAACAGGGTGGCGGTGGTGTTGTCATTGGCGTTGGCGGTGAAGCAGTTTCCGAGGACGGTGAAGTGGCGTGGGCTGAAGCCAACTGAGCGTGAGTTATCTGTCTGAGCTTCTCCAGGTCAGGCGAAGAGGTGGACACATTTCCTTTGAAGGCAGACCTTCGGGATAAGTAGAAGAGGTGGTCTTGGTCTAACCTTGTGAGATTGAATTTTTTGTTTGCCTTCATGCACAGGCTTTCAGGAAGCTCTGCGTCGAAGTATTCCAGTGGTGTGTTCTTCTCCTTGGCCAACACTCTTTGACAGAGAGGCAGGTAATCCATAAATCCTCCTATCTCTGGCACACGTTGACACGTTCTGTTCGCCGAACCGAGATGGAGTAGTGGACAGGCTCGCCGGAGAAGAGCGACACACTCTCCGTGAACGGTGCCCACTCCGGCAGGTCATCAGCGTTCGGTATGTCGGCAACGTGCACGAAGAGACGGTAGGAGGCCTGTTGACCTATTCGATCGGACTCAGACGCTTTGAAGAGGGGAGACTCGTACAGTCTGATACGTACGGGATGACGACGACTGCCGGCGATGTTTAGACTTTCGTTTGGCTCAAATGTTGACCTGTTGACCAGGCGATGAAGAAACGAAACCATGAGAAATGGCGGAATAGTCGCGAATGGGCAAATGGTGAGACGGGGATGTGGGCCACGGCAACGGGACGACATTGTGAGAAGTCGCTCGGAGTTGTACAACAACAGCCGCTGAAGGATGAGTCCGAACAGGGCGACCAGCAGCACCAGCCGCAGCAGGTGGCGGACCGCTGCTAGCAGCATGGTGGCGGTTTGACCGACAGAGACCCGCCGCAGCCGTCGACACTGAACTGCCCTCGAAGCGCTCCCTGCTCCACCACTGAAGCGCTCGAAGCCCTCCCTGTTCCACCACTGAATCGCTTGAAATGCTCCCAGCTCCACCACTGAAGCGCTCGAAGCGCGCCCTGCTCCACCTCTGAAGCGCTTGAAACGCTCCCTGCTCCACCACTGAAGCGCTTGAAACGCTCCCTGCTCCACCACTGAAGCGCTCGAAACGCGCCCTGCTCCACCTCTGAAGCGCTCGAAACGCTCCCTGCTCCACCACTGAAGCGCTCGAAGCGTTCCCTGCTCCACCACTGAAGCGCTCGAAACGCTCCCTGCTCCACCACTGAAGCGCTCGAAACGCTCCCTGCTCCACCACTGAAGCGCTCGAAACGCTCCCTGCTCCACCACTGAAGCGCTCGAAACGCTCCCTGCTCCACCACTGAAGCGCTCGAAACGCTCCCTGCTCCACCACTGACGCTCCGATGACCCCTGCTGCAAAGGCTTGGATGAAGGTAGATGCTAGGCATGCACATGCTGCTTCTGCTGCTGCTTCTGCTAATGATGATGATGATGATGATGATGATATATACACTGCTCCAGGTCGATGTGTGGTGAAGGCGAAGAAACGCCGAACGTCCTTGGAATTTGCGGCGCCCAAATCGTCATCATTGTCAAGGTGTCGTAGGACACCAAGTAAAGATGGTCGTTGTTAGTCGGTGTTTGGCAGCTGAAACTCGACAAGACAGATGACTCGATTCATACTGTTGTGTGCCGGGGATAACAGTAATGGAAGCCTATGATGATTCTTCGTGATCCTTTGTGTGGTTAGGGGCTGAAGGAGCAGCGTATTAGTTTAGGGACATGCCATACTACATCATTGCAGCTAGTGCAAGTGCTGCTGCACGACGATGCGGCATTCTCGTGGATGCCATTAAATATTGGTCGATCCGCTGGAAGATCTTTTGAGCTATATCCGTGGATGTTCTGGCATGCTACGGGAAGTAATGAGCCACTCCGATGTATTCACGCAGGATAGTACGCGTCATTACTCAGATAGAACAGCACAACTTGCACGGCTAATGGGTCTAGACAAGCTCGCTAACAACTGATGGAAGTAATTTCCTATTCAGACGATGGGCCCAGTGCCCCATCGATTTTGTGTTTGCCCCCCCCCCCCCCCCCCCCAACTACCTTCAGTTCTGAAGTCGCGCTTACGTTAGAACAGGGACATTTTTCCAGCTGTAAACCTAGCAACGTGACAACGAATGGATGAATGGATGTCTTTTTATGTATAAATAATGTCGTTGTATGTCTTTGTATGTTGTGGGTTCCTCACGCCTGGTGTATGTCTGGTCAGATGAATTTCTAAGACATCGACGACGGTAGAATCTGCCAAGCTCGAGTCATTGGAGCGGTTTCATTGGAGCGGCAATAATCATGTATTACAATGTCTTCGTCCGTCAAAACTTACGAAGCACGCACAAAACACGATTGCTCCTTGTCGTTGAGACTTTGTAGAAGGGACTCGTTCCTATGCTTTTACATTGACAATATATGAATGCAGTGGTGCCGCCACCTACTAAAAGTTGGGGGGACGCTAGCGTCCTTAAAGTGATTATTTGCATGCAACGCCCATAGGCCAAATGTTAAAATCCGAGAGAAAAAATTGGGGACACATCCCTTCGTTTTTCTGCGGCGAAGCCTATTTATGGTTTAATGACGGAATTAACGACAGAGCCCAGCGCGGAGGAGAACGATCTAAGATAAGGCAAGTTACGCTCATCGTAGAACAATACTGAAACATCGGCAACGTTCAGTTAACATGCATACATGACCTCTGACCTCTGACCTATACTTGACTTGAATCGACCTATGCAAACCTATATACTTTCAAACACATATGAAGTGAACATTCCGCAACTCATGCGATGATAAAATGATGATAGCAATTAATTCGATCAATATTAGTCATGACTACAAAGAACAAAGCACATTGACAGCCTAACACAGACTACTTAATTTTTTTCTTTGAACATCTTTAATTACACTCAAATAAGCTATAGACCTCAGAAGAAGGCTACTAGCTCCAGTTCTCAACTTGACTTCGGGCTTGAGTAACGTGAACTCGAGCTTCACTCATCATCATCATCATCATCACCAAGTTTATTAAACATAAATTAAAAAAAATATGAAAGTAAATCAGAAAGGTGCAAAAGCAAAAAAGCTTAAATCAAGGCACCCTGTCTGAAAAGAAGGATAAATGGCTAACTGCGACCGCCGCCACGGCACAGCTCGCTCTGGTGTACGTCGAAGCCCCCACTCACCTCCGCGCACGTCGCGTCTATTTAGGGTGGTGATTGCTGAACAAAATTAAGGAAGATCAGCAAATCGTTTCGAATTTAGCAAGAAATTTTGGAACATGCATGCACTCATCAACTGTTCATGGAACACATCAATTGTTCATGCTTCGTTTTATCTTTATACGTACATACGTCCCCGATAAGGACTATCTGTGGCTGCCTGCGGCGGCTGCCGGCATACAGCTGAGGTCATCTGAGAAAAAGCTGCGCCGGTGGTGTACGGTACGTGCAACATTCCACACACGGACTTCTGCAGAAGGACGTACGGTTGCTTTACTGGTTAGTAGTAGTTTCGCCACATGCTTAGTACTCCACTAGTGCTAACCCGTCCGCTCCGCTGGGCGATTACTGGTGTCCAGTGGTGGTGCAAGCCAGTGATAGGCAATTAGGGATTGATAACCCGTACTACCCGTGACACCTGTCGTACCTATAATACGTTTTTGTACCCGTCATACACCCGAAGTACCCGTGACACCTGTCGTACCTATAATACGTTTTTGTACCCGTCATACACCCGAAGTACCCGTCAAAACCCTACGGTGCCCGACATACACCCGTAGTACCCGTTGTGCCCCTGTGGACCACGTGATAACCCCGTGAAAACTCTACCCCGGCTTAGTCAAAGTCAAAGTCAAAGTCATGTATTAAGATACATCCACGTTGTGGCTTTTACGTATCCAGTCAGAGTACCTACATGTGTAGTGATATCTAAATACAAAGGCACAGTGTAAACACGATAAAAAGCAATACGATCGCGGTCAGTAAAAGAGAACACATTGTACATGGTAGGCCTGTCATCGCACGGTATGAGGCTTAACCACCAACCATAAGAAAATTGAAGCGGTCAATGCAGGTCACATGCTATCCACATATCGGATCCGCAACCCCGACTGCGGGTGTTCACCTTAGACCTTAGAGGTGTCGGTGTTCCAGGCTTAGCGTATATGTTCATTGATATATGCCGTACCGTATGTCGATGACCTTCGTTTCGCAGTGATTCCGTGGTTGCTTGACATTGCTTGACATTGACTGTAGTATCCGTGGTCGAATCTGATTGGCTTTCGACTGGAGTGAAGCGATGTAAAACTCGTATCCGTAAACTGTTTTTTCGCGGTAAAATATTTCTGAACACCTCCTTCTATGTTAGCTACAGCACAAACCTTCGCCCAAAACTGCACAACATAAAACTGTATGTAATTATCGTATAAAATGCGTCGGAAATGTACGAATTATACACCACTCGGTAGCTCGGTAGTATCCGTAAACTCGTTTGAAAACCTTAAAATCACGTACATCACGTGCTTATAGCAATGTGGTACTGCGATGTAGAACTGCCGTTTTACTGTGTTAAATTCTTTCCGGCGAGACAGACAGACAGACGCTTGTCAAATAGTAATATAGGTGATAAGTACCCTGGCCCCATACCAATACCCGGCATATAACCTGAGTGATGTTTACAAAGAGTGGTCGCTTCACAACACTGGACGCGCGCTCTCACATTGGAAAGCGGTGTGTAGTTACAATGACAGCTCAAGGGCAACAAGGCAAACTTCTGCAAAAATCAGCCGGCGCTCGACTTTTCCAAACACATTGACCCCACGTACTGAAAGTGAAAGGAACGCTATGACGACAAGCAGCTCGAGTTTGCTCTTCAAAGTATATGACCCATCTGGCGAACCGTGTTGTTCGGTTGCTATAAAGGAGGGCAATGGGAATAACAATCAGCTAAGTGCTGCTGGTCGACCTGCTCGTCCTTTCACCGTTTCACCGGGTGGTATGCAGTCAGTCGTGGGCGAAGCACCAAGAAGTCGGTCGATTCGCTGTTCTTTTCCAGGTTCAAACACTGCGCTGACATCCAGTGGTGGTCAGCCTCAGCAGGCAGTCCGGCAGGCTGCTGGTAGCAGTGACAGCAGGTCTAGCTGAGAAGGTGAATCACCATGCAGCGTCCAGCACCGCGGCACCTGCTGCAGCTGCTGCTGCTGGTCGTCCTGCTCGGACTCATCTATCAGCAGCTGTTGGTGTACAACTCCGAGCGACTTCTCAAAATGTCGTCCCGTCGCCGTGGCCCACATCCTCGTCTCACCATTTGCCCATTTAAGACTATTCCGCCATTTCTCATGGTTTCGGCTCTTCATCGCCTGGCCAACAGGTCCATCAGCGTCGCGCAATTCTACGATACCGTGACCATCAAGCTCCTGAGCGAGGCGGGGCTTGTGGAGTATCGCAATAGGGTCACGTACTTCTCAGACACGGACGGACCTGGTGTGTGGCGCGAAAAGTTTTACTCCCAACCACCATCAGAGATACATGACACTGGGTGCACCCGCTGCATCACGTTTGAGCCAAACGAAAGTCTAAACATCGCAGGAAGCCGTCGTCATCCTATCGTTATCAGACTGTACGAGTCTCCTCTCTTTAAGACACTTCAGTCCGACATGTTCAGTAGTAAAAAGGCCTCCTACCGTCTCTTCGTGCACGGTGCCGACGTACCGAACACAGATGACCTGCCGGAGTGGGCACCGTTCACGGAGAGTGTGTCGCTCTTCTCCGGCGAGCCTGTCCACTACTCCATCTCGGTTCGGCGTACAGAACGTGTCAACGTGCGTCGGCGGCCGTGCTCGTCCCGACCGGGTTACTCGGTCAGACAGTGTCTGAAGGAGTGCCAGTGGCGGCGGCTGGCGGCGCACACCGGCTGCCGGCTGCCGCACATGGTCGGAGCAGAGACGTTCCTGCCAGAGATAGGAGGATTTCTGGATCATTTGCCTGTCTGCCAAAGAGTGGTGGCCAAGGAGAAGCACACGCCACTGGAATACTTTGACCCAGGGCTTCCTAAAAGCATGTGCATGGAGTCAAGCAAAGAATTCAATCTCACGAGGCTAGACCAAGACTATCTGGTCCACCTGTCCCAAAGGTCTATCTTCAAAGGAAATGTGTCCGCCTCTTGGCCTGAACAGGAGAAGCTTGTACAGGGAACTCACGCTCAGTTGGCTTCAGCCCACGCCACTTCACCGTACTCGGAAATTTCATCACCAACGTCCCCGCTACCACCACCAGTGCCACCGCCAGCAACGCCAACGTCAATGTCATCCCCGCCGCCGCCGCCGCCGCCACCACCACCGCCACCGCCACCGCCACCGCCACCGCCACCGCCACCGCCACTAGCACCGCTACCGCCACCAACACTAGCTTTTCCTGCCGAGGCGTTCTCATTCCTCCCAGACAACGTCCTCGAGTTTAACGTTACCGACTGCCAGTGTCCGAATGCGTGCCACGAGACAACCTACACACTCACAGGAAAGAATAGCATACCTCGGGGCGGATGGCATCCGTGCATAGTCTTTCTGACGCTAACGTTCGATTTCACGGAGGAGGTGATTCAGGAGACATCGGTCACAACGCTGACCGATTTTCTATCGAGCACTGCAGGTTTCATTGGTCTCTTCACTGGCTTCTCGCTCTTCACATTTGCCGGCTTGGTCGAATCCTCATTGTTCACCCTGCGAGGCAAGATGAGAAAACGGTGCAGGGCTGGTTGGGGAAGAACTGGAAACGCAACTGCCCCTTCGATGGTGGCACGAATCTCTGTGGCTTGAACAATGTTGACACTGTCAAGAATACGATTTTCAATCCTGTTATCAGGCTTCGTCTTGACATTGCAGAGTGAAGGGCCCTTCGCGTCTTCTGCACGGCTCGACCTGACTTGATCCTTTCCATTTCCTGACAACATCACAACCAGGTGAAGTACCATCTGCCGGCCATCCCTGGTTAGGCGTAAACAAACAGTACTGGTTGGAAATACCATCTGCCGGCGATCCCTAGTTAAGCGTAAACAAACAGTACTCGCTGGAAGTACCATCTGCCGGCCATCCCTAGTTAAGCGTAAACAAACAGTACTGGTTGGAAATACCATCTGCCGGCCATCCCTAGTTAGGCGTAAACAAACAGTACTCGTTGGAAGTACCATCTGCCGGCCATCCCTAGTTAGGCGTAAACAAACAGTACTCGCTGGAAGTGCCATCTGCCGGCCATCCCTAGTTAGGCGTAAACAAACAGTACTCGTTGGAAGTACCATCTGCCGGCCATCCCTAGTTAGGCGTAAACAAACAGTACTCGCTGGAAGTGCCATCTGCCGGCCATCCCTAGTTAGGCGTAAACAAACAGTACTCGCTGGAAGTACCATCTGCCGGCCATCCCTAGTTAGGCGTAAACAAACAGTACTCGTTTGGCTTTAATTCGTCAACGCCACCACGTCTGTCCTGGTATCGGCAAAGCGATGCATCGACCTCCATGTAGCGAGGCATCGACCTCCATGTAGCGAGGCATTGACCTCCATGTAGCGAGGCACCAGCCTCCATGTAGTGATGTAACGACCTCCATGTAGCGATCTATCGACTTCCATGTAGCGATGTATCGACCTCCATGTAGCGATGCACCGACCTCCATGTAGCGATGCACCGACCTACATGTAGCGATGCACCAACCTCCATGTTACGGGGACCGAATTCCATGCAGTGATGTATCGACCTCCATGTAGCGATGTACCGACCTCCATGTAGCGATGTAACGACCTCCATGTAGCGATGCACCGACCTCCATGTTACGGGGACCGAACTCCATGTAGAGATGCACCGACCTCCATGTAGCGATGTAATGACCTCCATATTGCGATGTACCAACCTCCATGTAGCGATGCACCGACCTCCATGTAGCGATGCACCGACCTCCATGCAGTGATGTAACGACCCCCCATGTAGCGATGTAACGACCTCCATGTAGCGAGGCACCAACCTCCATGTAGTGATGTAACGACCTCCATGTAGTGATGTAACGACCTCCATGTAGCGAGGCACCGACCTCCATGTTACGGGGACCGAACTCCATGTAGCGATGTGCCGACCTCCATGTAGCGATGCACCGACCTCCATGTAGCGATGTATCGACCTCCATGTAGCGATGCACCGACCTCCATGTTACGGTAATCGAACTCCATGTAGCCGAGGATTGCACTCCACATAATTGGGCACCGATCTTCATGTAATTGGACACCGTCGTGTAAATACAATTGGTCACCCGCCGCAATGGAACTTCGCCGAACTCCATGCAACTGGTCACTGATCTCCATGTAACTGGTCACTGACCTCCATGTAACTTGAAGGAATACAGAGGAGGAGGCATCTGAAATTCGAATGTCTGTAATTGTAATTAATTAATTATTAGTTATTTGCCTCATAGAAGACATGTCTCTTCTCTTCGTGATCTCATCAGAAGTCTTGTTCTCAGGGAAGTGTGCTCATTCAGGTTCTCCAGCCCCGCGACGGATGTTCACATTTTACTTAGTTATTAATATGATATGATCCATATGATGATCGATGTGATGGATATTTTCCAGTTGCAACACTGGGGGCCTACCAAGTGGTCAGCAGCAGTGCTCGCCACAGGCCGGCTACACCCATGGGTACCCATTAAAGGGAGTGTGCCTACTGTTTTGGAATGTCAAAAATATTTGCATACGGTAAGTAGCTATTGGTTTGGTTGTTGTATATGATGAAATTCACACCTGGAGCCCCTTAGGTTGAATTTTCACTTTTTTTTCTCTCTTTTTTTCGATATCTATAAAACCATCGCCACTATGGTGATGTTATGTAAAACGGCACACATACGACAATACAATTACGGTCACATCATGCAAGATAGAAAGAAGAGCTTTGCACAGCACGTTCTTGTCACTGTGAACTTTATTATGTGCAAGTTTCGTAGCTCTAAATTGATATCTTTCTTCAAAAAAGGGCCATCGGCCATCATCGAAACGGCCATCATCGAAAAGCATGATGGCCGTCCAGTTTCTGTTCGGCTGCTGCTATCAGCGTGCACGAACTGTTCTGTTGAATTGCTATTGGCCGGCGCTGACAATATGCTAGTAGTTTAATCGATAGTTGCAGTGCTTCTAGAAGCGGAAGCCCTCTGGAATCTACCCGATAACCTTTTGCTCCCAGCAAGTTCCTGGAGTCTTTGGAATATCTCAGCAACTAGGGCGAATTTGGAGAAACAAAGTCATGGGTCAATTCAGAAAATTATGTTCCAGTGTCAGGTGACCAGTGTCAATAACCCCAAATAAGCGATGTGAGTAGGCACACTCCCTTCTTTTATTAGTTGCCCATATTGACTCGGGTAGGGCCGAGCATGAGCAAGCCCGTGGCAAACACTGGGCAGTAGTTCGTAATGTGGCAGGTGGCAGCACAAAAAGGCACAACAAGGCAGACCTCTGCACATAGCAACGGCGCTCGATTTTTCCAAACACATCGACCCCACGGACACAAGCCAAATGGCATGTTATGGAGACGAGCAGCCTGAGTTTACTTTACAACGTATATGACCCACCTCGCGACCCGTGTTGTCCAGCTGATATAAACAGGGGCAGTGGGAATACCAATCAGCTAAGTGGATTGGTCGGCCTTTCACCGTCTCACTGGGTGGTATGAACACTGTCAGCAGTGTTCGTCACGGGCCCACCCACCCCCAGCCCAGCCCGGCCCAGGCCCGGACCAGGCCCACCGACCCCCAGCCCAGCCCGGCCCAGACCCGGACCAGGCCCACCGACCCCCAGCCCAGCCCGGCCCAGGCCCATCAACACCAAGCCCAGGCCCGGACCAGGCCCACCGACCCCCAGCCCAGCCCGGCCCAGGCCCATCAACACCAAGCTCAGGCCCGGACCAGGCCCACCGACCCCCAGCCCAGCCCGGCTCAGGCCCATCAATACCAAACCCAGGCCCGGACCAGGCCCACCGACCCCCAGCCCAGCCCGGCCCAGGCCCATCAATACCAAACCCAGGCCCGGACCAGGCCCACCGACCCCCAGCCCAGCCCGGCCCAGGCCCATCAACACCAAGCCCAGGCCCGGACCAGGCCCACCGACCCCCAGCCCAGCCCGGACCAGGCCCATGAACACCAAGCCCCAGCCCAGCCCGGCCCAGGCCCATCAACACCAAGCCCAGCTGCCCGGACCAGGCCCACCGACCCCCAGCCCAGCCCGGCCCAGGCCCGGACCAGGCCCACCGACCCCCAGCCCAGCCCGGACCAGGCCCATCAACACCAAGCCCAGGCCCGGACCAGGCCCACCGACCCCCAGCCCAGCCCGGACCAGGCCCATGAACACCAAGCCCCAGCCCAGCCCGGCCCAGACCCGGACCAGGCCCACCGACCCCCAGCCCAGCCCGGCCCAGGCCCATCAACACCAAGCCCAGGCCCGGACCAGGCCCACCGACCCCCAGCCCAGCCCGGACCAGACCCATGAACACCAAGCCCCAGCCCAGCCCGGCCCAGGCCCATCAACACCAAGCCCAGCTGCCCGGACCAGGCCCACCGACCCCCAGCCCAGCCCGGCCCAGGCCCGGACCAGGCCCACCGACCCCCAGCCCAGCCCGGCCCAGGCCCAGGCCCGGACCAGGCCCACCGACCCCCAGCCCACCCCGGCCCAGGCCCATGAACACCAAGCCCCAGCCCAGCCCGGCCCAGGCCCATGAACACCAATCCCCAGCCCAGCCCGGCCCAGGCCCATGAACACCAAGCCCAGGCCCGGACCAGGCCCGGTCAAATTCATATTATTGAGGCCCAGGCCCAGTCCGGCCCGTTCAGATTAAGCAATCATTATTTTGACAAAATTTGCAATAATTACCCTAGCATATTTACTTGTATACTATAGATTTGAAACAATTAACCAACTATGCTAACCAAAAAACAAAACAAAATCCACAGCCGCAGCAACAGTGTGTTGCTGTGTAAGTGAACTGCTGGTTAAATATTTTTAGCTCTGATCTGAGCTTGTGCGACGCGTGCATTACTTCAAAATTGTCAAGCCCAGGCCCATCCAGAGCCCAGTGATTTCCTTAAAGTTGAGGCCCGGCCCAGGCCCAGCCCATGGCCCATAGGGCCTGCCCGGCTCATGGCGAACTCTGGCAGTCAGTCGTGGGCGAAGCACCAAGAAGTCGGTCGATTCGCTGTTCTTTTCCAGGTTCAAACACTGCGCTGACATCCAGTGGTGGTCAGCCTCAGCAGGCAGTCCGGCAGGCTGCTGGTAGCAGTGACAGCAGGTCTAGCTGAGAAGGGGAATCACCATGCAACGTCCAGCACCGCGGCACCTGCTGCAGCTGGTGCTGCTGGTCGTCCTGCTCGGACTCATCTATCAGCAGCTGTTGGTGTACAACTCCGAGCGACTTCTCCCAATGTCGTCCCGTCGCCGTGGCCCACATCCCCGCTCACCATTTGCCCATTCTCTGCTATTGCGCCATTTCTCATGGTTTCGGCTCTTCATCGCCTGGCCAACAGGTCCATCAGCGTCGCGCAATTCTACGATACCGTTACCATCAAGCTCCTGGGCGAGGCGGGGAACGTGGTATCAATTGAGTATAATCGGAGTGCCCCCCCCCCCTCCCCTTATAGTCCAGTCAAAACTCGACAGCTTCAGAGCCATAAACCTCTGTAGAGAACTGTCAACTGCCCTCGTGAGAACAGTGCAGTGTGCTGTTCCCAACGCTTACGGCCCCATATCACCACGAACCCGCCACTTCTGAACGCCGCGGTGGACAGAGCCGCCGCGGTGTGATGTTTGAGGTGGAGGAAAACACGAACAGTTGGTGGCTGTCACTGACGTGCATCACATGACCTCCATCCAGGCTGACTCGAGTGCAGTGCTGCAAGTTATCACGGTGGGTAAGCGCAAGTGTAGACCTGCGTTTGCGGTTGGGAAATTACTGGAGCTTGTCATGTTAATAACGGTGGAGCATCGTGGATATATCGCGGCCTCCAGCATTTCAGTTCTATTCAACAGCACACGTAGTTTGTTGAGCATGTTTAAAGGTGCTTATATATATATATATATATATATATATATATATATATATATATATATATATATATATATATATATATATATATATATATATATATATATATATATATATATATCAATATTTTTACATATTCCCGTCATAATCTAGTACAAGTCATCCCAATCCGTCTCACTCCATTACAGTATCACAATCCACCACAATCCGTCACACTGTCACAATCCGGTACAACCCATCACAATCCTTCACAATCCTTCACAATCCTTCACAATCCATCACAACACACAACACTCCATTATAATCCGTCACAATCCGTCACAATCCGTCACAATCCGTCATTATCCCTCACGATCGGCCGCGAGTCGTCACGAGCGAGTCGTCACGAGTGACTGCATCATTTAACGGCGTCTGGGCTCAACAAGTGTGACCGGTCTGGGCCGAGAGCAGGGTCACCGAAGAAGAGGGGGAGGGGAGGGGAGGGGAGGGGAGGGGAGGGGAGGGGAGGGGAGGGGAGGGGAGGGGAGGGGAGGGGAGGGGAGGGGAGGGGAGGGGAGGGGAGGGGAGGGGAGGGGAGGGGGAGGGGGAGGGGGAGGGGGAGGGGAGGGGAGGGGAGGGGAGGGGAGGGGAGGGGAGGGGAGGGGAGGGGGAGGGGAGGGGAGGGGAGGGGTGGTGATTGGAACTGGGTGGGACCTGACGTCTTCGGTGCGTCAGACGGGAGAGCGATGAGCGAGTTAGTCAAATGCGGGTCTTGTGATGTTGTCGGGTCGTGTGATGTTGTCGGGTCTTGTGATGTTGTCGGGTCTTGTGATGTTGTCGGATCTTGTGACATTGTCGGGTCTTGTGATGTTATCGGGTCTTGTGATATTGTCGGGTCGTGTGATGTTGTCGGTTCGTGTGATGTTGTCGGATCTTGTGATATTGTCAGGTCTTGTGATGTTGTCGGGTCGTGTGATGTTGTCGGGGTGTGTGATATTGTCAGGTCTTGTGATGTTGTCGGGTCTTGTGATGTTGTCGGGTCGTGTAATGTTGTCAGGTCGTGTGATGTTGTCGGGTCGTGTGATGTTGTCGGGTATATTGATGTTGTCGGGTCGTGTAATGTTGTCAGGTCGTGTGATGTTGTCGGGTCGTGTGATGTTGTCGGGTATATTGATGTTGTCGGGTCGTGTAATGTTGTCAGGTCGTGTGATGTTGTCGGGTCGTGTGATGTTGTCGGATCGTGTGATGTTGTCGGGTCGTGTGATGTTGTCGGGTCGTGTGATGTTGTCGGGGTGTGTGATGTTGTCAGGTCGTGTGATGTTGTCGGGTCGTGTAATGTTGTCAGGTCGTGTGATGTTGGCGGGTCGTGTGATGTTGTCGGGTCGTGTGATGTTGTCGGGTCGTGTGATGTTGTCGGATCTTGTGATGTTGTCGGGTCGTGTAATGTTGTCAGGTCGTGTGATGTTGGCGGGTCGTGTGATGTTGGCGGGTCGTGTGATGTTGTCAGGTCTTGTGATGTTGTCGGGTCTTGTGATGTTGTCGGGTCGTGTGATGTTGTCGGATCTTGTGATATTGTCAGGTCTTGTGATGTTGTCGGGTCTTGTGATGTTGTCGGATCTTGTGATGTTGTCGGGTCGTGTGATGTTGTCGGGCCGTGTGATGTTGTCGGGTCGTGTGATGTTGTCAGGTCGTGTGATGTTGTCGGGTCGTGTGATGTTGTCGGATCTTGTGATGTTGTCGGGTCGTGTAATGTTGTCAGGTCGTGTGATGTTGGCGGGTCGTGTGATGTTGGCGGGTCTTGTGATGTTGTCGGGTCGTGTGATGTTGTAGTGTATTGTGATGTTGTCGGGTCGTGTGATGTTGGCGGGTCTTGTGATGTTGTCGGGTCTTGTGATGTTGTCGGGTCTTGTGATGTTGTCGGGTCGTGTGATGTTGTAGTGTATTGTGATGTTGTCGGGTCGTGTAATGTTGTCGGGTCTTGTGATGTTGTCGGGTCGTGTGATGTTGTAGTGTATTGTGATGTTGTCGGGTCGTGTGATGTTGGCGGGTCGTGTAATGTTGTCAGGTCTTGTGATGTTGTCGGGTCTTGTGATGTTGTCAGGTCTTGTGATGTTGTCGGGTCGTGTGATGTTGTCGGATCTTGTGATGTTGTCGGGTCGTGTGATGTTGCTGTGAAGCGTGTCACTGGGGAGAGGTTGATGTGGCGGTGTATGACACCTTCTGAGTTCTGCACTCAGAGCTGTCGTCCGATCCAGTGGTTCGTCCGTTCGGCCGTCAGAGGTCGAACACGCCGGGAATGATGCCACAAATTTGCCAAAGACATGAGTCATGTGACGTCACAGCTAGTCAGGTGCTTTACGCTGCACCATGACGCACGACATGACGTCATGTGCTTTACGTTACATCACATGTCGTTGACGTAACTCGTCCCGCGCACTGTTGATCAGACCTCCTCTTGTCACTCAGTGACCCGCGGAGTGAAGTGTGTTCTAAGTCGGCTGTTGACCGCTATCGTTTCGGGTCAACGCCGCCGCCGCCGCCGCCGCGTGAGTTTGCATCCCAAACTGCATTAACAGCTACAGATGGGAGTACCCAATACAACAAGAAGCAGATACAGGCCAGCAGCTGGCGCAGTATAAATAGAACATACTTGCATCTCTAACATATTAAAAATATTTTCAGCTTTTTACTTGGTATGTGTTCAGGTAATTATTTTGATGGTTTTTATCAATTTATATTTTGAGGTTTCGAATCCTATTTGTCGAAGCTTTACTTCACTTTAACGCTGCAACTCGGAAGGCTGAATATCGAAAGAATCGGTTTTAGCACTGCAATTTCCATCACCACCTGAATGAAAGTTTCATTTCACTGGTTATTTCAATATTAATATTCACGCCAGAGGCTCCGCCACAGGGGGACGGGGGGGGGGGGGACGTGTACCCCAACATTTTCGGATTTTAACATTACGGGCGTTGCATGGAAATAATTGACTTCAGAATGCCTCCCCCCCCCCCCCCCCCCCCACCCCCACCCCCACACACAACTTTCGGAAGGTGGCCTTGATTCACGCAGTGAATAATAACGCCAGTTTACCAGTGCCATCGTCGATATGACATTTGAATTGTAAGACACTTTGCTTCGCCACTTGTTTGTTTCGTATAAAACAAATGAAGAGATATCTAGCAGCAACTGCGAACAGGAAACTCTCCATCGGCAGGCTCTCAGCAGTGATGTGCCCTGCAAATGATCTGTGAACTGGCTCATACAGGCTGGTTTATGACTTCCCTCATTCTAGTGAACTGCAGAACGGTCTTCGGGCAGATATATAGCCCTGCCCACGTGCCCGGTTAATAGCGGGGTGCCCGGTACATGGTAATTTATTGCCCACTGTGTGCCGACCCGGCGATAAAAGTGACCCATCCGTTCCGTTTCAGTGGTCTCGATCATGAGCTCGGCATCCTGCCCGAAATGGACGAGCTTAGAAACTCGCCGAGAGATGGCAGTGTCCTCCTCGGCAACTCAGAGGTAGGTGGCGCGGCGGTAGATGTCGAGTTGCTAGAGCTGGTGCGTGCGTGCATGAGTGCAAGCGTGCGTGCGTGCGCGCGTGCATTGGTGCGCGAATGGTCGCGTGCGTGTGTGCCTATGTGCAGTTATGCAACAATTGTTCGTATTTACGATAAGCCAAAGGTCAAAGCTCAGTGCCACTGCCTGTTGATGCATGTTGTAAGCCACTGGCAATGAGGTACAATTACCGTAATCACTGAAATTGAGCAGAATTTACGACACTTTTTTTTAAATTGTATGGAGAGGAAACTAGGCAATCAGATAATGGCCATCTTCGTTGCTTCTACAATCGCTTTGCTCCTGGGGTTTTGCAGCGAATTTTATCCCTTTGTTTCACTATTTCTCATGTTTTCGAAGTTCGACGTCTTCACAACGTACCTACTGCTCACGAGTTTGTGGGCGATCAAGCAGTTAGAGACAGTTTCAGTTCATAAACGAAAGTGAAGGCATGTGACATAGATGGCGCTGTTATCTGGAGTAAACGGTCCAGCGGGCTGCCAGCTGGGACATAGATGGCGCTGCTATCCAAAGGTGGTTCCAGAACGGAGAGCAGCTCGGCGCAGTGGTAAGCTACTTGCCTACTGTGCAGTGGTAAGCTACTTGCCTTCTGTGCAGTGGTAAGTTACTTGCCTACTGTGCAGTGGTAAGCTACTTGCCTTCTGTGCAGTGGTAAGTTACTTGCCTTCTGTGCAGTGGTAAGTTACTTGCCTTCTGTGCAGTGGTAAGTTACTTGCCTACTGTGCAGTGGTAAGCTACTTGCCTTCTGTGCAGTGGTAAGCTACTTGCCTACTGTGCAGTGGTAAGCTACTTGCCTTCTGTGCAGTGGTAAGTTACTTGCCTTCTGTGCAGTGGTAAGTTACTTGCCTTCTGTGCAGTGGTAAGTTACTTGCCTACTGTGCAGTGGTAAGCTACTTGCCTTCTGTGCAGTGGTAAGCTACTTGCCTACTGTGCAGTGGTAAGCTACTTGCCTTCTGTGCAGTGGTAAGTTACTTGCCTTCTGTGCAGTGGTAAGTTACTTGCCTTCTGTGCAGTGGTAAGCTATTTGCCTACTGTGCAGTGGTAAGCTACTTGCCTTCTGTGCAGTGGTAAGCTACTTGCCTTCTGTGCAGTGGTAAGTTACTTGCCTACTGTGCAGTGGTAAGCTACTTGCCTACTGTGCAGTGGTAAGCTACTTGCCTACTGTGCAGTGGTAAGCTACTTGCCTTCTGTGCAGTGGTAAGCTACTTGCCTTCTGTGCAGTGGTAAGCTACTTGCCTTCTGTGCAGTGGTAAGCTACTTGCCTACTGTGCAGTGGTAAGTTACTTGCCTACTGTGCAGTGGTAAGCTACTTGCCTACTGTGCAGTGGTAAGCTACTTGCCTACTGTGCAGTGGTAAGTTACTTGCCTTCTGTGCAGTGGTAAGCTACTTGCCTACTGTGCAGTGGTAAGTTACTTGCCTACTGTGCAGTGGTAAGCTACTTGCCTACTGTGCAGTGGTAAGCTACTTGCCTTCTGTGCAGTGGTAAGCTACTTGCCTACTGCGCAGTGGTAAGCTACTTGCCTTCTGTGCCGTGGTAAGTTACTTGCCTTCTGTGCCGGAGACCAGGGTTCATATCCATCGGCGGAACTCTGAAAAAGTCCGCCCGGCTCCCCATATCCCTCGGGACAGGGTGAGAGTTCCAGTTAGCGCCTTGGTCCCAAGAGAATATTGTGCTTGGTCCACAAACCAAACGGATCCAGAACAGGTGGTTTGGAGGGGGGGGGGGGGGGGGAAATCCCCAAAAGTCCTCACACAATTATGAAAACTTATCGGATTTCGCTTGCTTAAGGTTTGGTTAGGATAAGGCCGCTTCGGTCTGCTTGGACCATTGCGCAGCCGTGGGATGAAGGAGAAGGGGTAAAGTGGGTAAAAATGGACGCCGACCGGGCAACCGCCCATGGACAGACCCTTCCCCGCAGCGCGAAGCTGCGAGGAGAGCCCACGCCATGCAGACGGCCACCACTCCCGGGGGCAGCTCGAGGCCACCACATGCCCGGTGGCCAGCGACCACCAGACCCGGGGTAGCGTGGGCGTGACAAAGGATGGAGGACCGGCAGTCGGGAGGATCAAAAGGGATCTGTTCTCTTGCTTATGCATTTACTCGTATAGCTGATTTAAAACAAACTTGCCTTAGTCAAAGTTGCTTATATTTTCTTATATATCAGGACATGTGTCAATTTAGCGCCGATTTCAGACGGTTTGGGGGCCATGATCCCTTCCCCTGGATCCGCCCATGCAGATCGCAGGATCCGGAGGAGCATCCTCCGATCCTCCGATAAACGGAGGATCCGGATGAAACGGTGTAGCATGCTACCAGCTGGGGAATAGATGGCGCTGCTATCCGGAGGAAACTGTACAGCAAGCTGCCAGTTGGGAGGCCAGGGCAGATGGCGCTGGAGTCGACCCTGTTTGACTGGTCGGGCGAGGCCCTGAGAGGCCGTCACTGGATCACTTCGGTCTCCCCTCGTTCACTGTCGATCACTTCGGTCTCGCCTCGTTCACTGTCGATCACTTCGGTTCCCTCTCGTTCACTGTTGATCATTTCGGCCCCCTCTCGTTCACTGTTGATCACTTCGGTCCCCCTCGTTCACTGTTGATCATTTCGGTCGCCTCCCGTTCACTGTTGATCACTTCGGTCCCCTCTCGTTCACTGTTGATCACTTCGTTCCCCTCTCGTTCACTGTTGACCACTTCGGTCCACCAGACATGTGAATGGACCCCAAGTTCGGATCCATGGTCCAAGAAAATCTCCACAAAATCCAATAAATGTAATGATGGATCCAATGAAAATTCAAACATATCTGACGACAAAATGTAACAGTGGATCTTGGATTTCAGTGGATTCCTTGACAACATTTGGCTCTGATCCCGCATGATCCCATGATCAGCAATGAAAGTGAAGCTATTGAATCAGACAGAACCCCACGTAAATATTGTCCATAGATATTGTCTTGGCAAAACCTAACAACATATCGGGCGTCCCAGAATAAACTGGCGGATTTAACAATGCTTTATTTCATACTCTAATGGCTCAAACAACGCAACTCAGCCATCGTTGTGAAGCTTATTCCATTCCATTTTAAGTGACAATAGACGCCCCTCCAGTTATTCTTTACTGACGGCTTCAGATGACGTGTTCTATGTGGTCGCCCTCGCGTTCCAAACACATAAAACCGCGCCGCGGTGCTGCCTCCAGAGCGGCACGGCAGGTTTCCGGTCTCACACTCCGCACTGTGGTCTCCACGGCCTTCTTCAGTTATTCGATGGAACCAGGGTTCGTTTTGTATATTTTGGACTTGAGATGACCCTAGAAGAAGAAATCCATAGGTATCAAGTCTGCCGAGTTTGCGGGCCAGCTTTGGCCCGGGGGGCCAGCTGTGCGTTTGCGGGCAGGCAAACCAGCTACTGAAACGTATTCCTGACTGCTTATATTTCTGAGTCAACTTTTGATGAACTGAACTTTTGATGAAATTGTGATGATTTTGAAGTTTTAGGGGAAAATGTTTACACCCGTTCTTGCAATTATTTGCGCTGTAGTCTTTGTCACAGCCAAGTTATTGGCCCAGACGGCGCAAAGACTTGCACGGTCTCCGAAGGAGGGTTGCCTTTTTCGCGTTAATGGGGGTCCGTTTTGTTCGTTGTCTTCCGCTTCTTAGCTTGTTCAGGTTGTTGGTGCTGCCTGTTACCATAAACTTTCGCTCTATGCCTAAAATAATGTTCCTCGATAGTGCTTTCTTGCTTTCGAAATGCCTGCGAAACTTTCTCTGCGTTCCGAGGATACAATTTGTCTGAACTGCAATTTGACTATTTTTGCATTGGCTTATGTCTGGTACGGGTGCATGGCTGCATGTTAATCAAACCCGTGTTAAACAAAATAACATTAATTTGATTATAAGTGGGTGCATGTGATTTTTCATCAAGTTGTATTTTGACTTAACTTAATAAAAGAAAATGCGCCTGTTCTTTCTGGGACGCCCGGTATATACGACCATACCAGTTTCATTTACAACCAATTGCGAACAAAAATACTCACTATCTCTGGAATTATAGGCTTCGAAAATGTAGCCATATACAATATATACGGTGGATGCGAAAGAATGAAGGCCGAACTTAGATCGCGGTGGATGCCCACACTAAACGTTGCCTAAGATCTTGGATCCCAGGGGATCCCTCGAGGAATTCGGAAGGTGGTTCTATGATCAGAGAAGTTCCCTCTACACATTTTTCAGGAGGATCTGTGATCCCAGTTGATCCTGGATCCAGATCCCAGGGATCAGATCACAGGATCCACTTTCGGGATCTACGCACATGCCTGTGACTCTGATCCCTGGATTTGCGGAGGTAAAAGCTATCCAACAGCTACCTAAGGCACGTCACGTCGGTGCTGGCCGCCGCCCTCCGCCCTCCGCCCTCCGCCCTCCGCCCTCCGCCCTCCGCCCTCCGCCCTCCGCCCTCCGCCCTCCGCCCTCCGCCCTCCGCCCTCCGCCCTCCGCCCTCCGCCCTCCGTCCTCCGCCCTCCGCCCTCCGCCCTCCGCCCTCCGCCCTCCGCCCTCCGCCCTCCGCCCTCCGCCCTCCGCCCTCCGCCCTCCGCCCTCCGCCCTCCGCTCGCCGCCCTCCTCCCTCCGCCCTCCGCCCTCCGCCCTCCGCCCTCCGCCCTCCGCCCTCCGCCCTCCGCCCTCCGCCCTCCGCCCTCCGCCCTCCGCCCTCCGCCCTCCGCCCTCCGCCCTCCGCCCTCCGCCCTCCGCCCTCCGCCCTCCGCCCTCCGCCCTCCGCCCTCCGCCCTCCGCCCTCTGCCCTCCGCCCTCCGCCCTCCGCCCTCCGCCCTCCGCCCTCCGCCCTCCGCCCTCCGCCCTCTGCCCTCCGCCCTCCGCCCTCCGCCCTCCGCCCTCCGCCCTCCGCCCTCCGCCCTCCGCCCTCCGCCCTCCGCCCTCCGCCCTCCGCCCTCCGCCCTCCGCCCTCCGCCCTCCGCCCTCCGCCCTCCGCCGCCGCCCTCCGCCCTCCGCCCGCCGCCCGCCGCCCGCCGCCCGCCGCCCGCCGCCCGCCGCCCTCCGCCCTCCGCCCTCCGCCCGCCGCCCTCCGCCCGCCGCCCTCCGCCCGCCGCCCGCCGCCCGCCGCCCGCCGCCCTCCGCCCTCCGCCTTCCGCCCTCCGCCCTCCGCCCTCCGCCCTCCGCCCTCCGCCCGCCGCCCGCCGCCCGCCGCCCGCCGCCCGCCGCCGCCCGTCAGTATCCATCCAGAGTCGCTACCGGGCGGGCGGAGCGCGGTTCACGTGCTGGCTGTGACCGGTGTGAAGCGCGGGTCACGTGTTGGCTGTGAGCGGTGTGAAGCGTGGTCCACGTACTGGCTGTGAGCGGTGTGAAGCGCGGTTCACGTGCTGGCTGTGAGCGGTGTAAAGCGCGGTTCACGTGCTGGCTGTGAGCGGCGTGAAGCGCGGTTCACGTGTTGGCTGTGAGCGGTGTGAAGCGCGGTTCACGTGCTGGCTGTGAGCGGTGTGAAGCGCGGTTCACGTACTGGTTGTGAACGGTGTGACGGTGCCGGTGTGCCTGTAAAGACCGAGATGACTGAGATTTAGCCGGCGATACCTGCCGACTTCGTTCAGTTATCACACTGAAGTTGGTTTGGTGCGCGCTTGAATCGATCAGAAGTTCAGCATGGTGATCATACGGGAAGTGACAGACCTTGAGGAGTTTGTGGTAAGTTGGGGAAACTAGAGATGATGCCAACGATTTAGTTCTCAGACGATTGTTCTCAGTTCGTCATTTTCGTAGTTCAGTTGTAGCGCTGAGACTGTGAGACGCAGAACGTGCGGAGGCAATACTCTCGTTTTTTTTCGCAATGGAATATATATTATTTCCACACATTACAGGCTCTGGTTGACTCAAATCGAAGTGTCATCTTCTTGGTGCAAGTTTCACGTACACGTTTGCGATTTTCACACAGAAACAGACGCTTAAAATCTTAAAATGAGGTAAAATCGACGGGAATGACGGGAATGACATCATTTCAAAGGCGGATGTAATATTTGAAAACTTCTCGAGTATTTTGCAAAATAAATATAATTCCAGGGATAGCAATACGCCAGATCCTTCATTCATAGCGAATCATATAACAAATAGGCTAGATTCAAACAATAGGACGGAACTCGACGCGGATATAACAATGTTGGAATTAGCTAGTGCATTCAACTCTATGAAGAAAGGCAAGACTCCCGGTTCAAATGGCTTCCCTGTCGAATTCTTCCGTTGTTTTTGGTCGGAAATAGGCCCATTTCTGTACCGGGCAGTTAGAACCTCGTCGACTGAAGGTTACGACCTTCCTTCTCACCGTGAGGGCATCATTACACTTATCCATAAGAAAGGGAAATCACCTCATACTTATAAGGGATGGAGACCAATAACATTGTTAAATTCAGACTATAAGATTATATCAACCGCAATCGCCATGAGACTTAAAAAGGTAATGCCAAAGTTAATTAGCCCAGCGCAAACAGCCTACACTTCCGGCCGGTATATTGGAGAAAATACAAGGCTTGTGCTTGATATAATTAACTGGACCAATAACAATAAAAAGCCAGGGATGATAATAGCCGCTGATTTTGAAGCGGCTTTCGAGTCAGTCGATTGGGATTATTTAAGATTAGTCATTAGCGAGCTTAACTTTGGCCCAAAACTGAGAGCATTAATAGACCAAACATTTTTACATACTAAAAATCAATCACGTATTCTACTAAACGGATATATCGGCAAAAAAATACAGCTAGAACGTGGCATAAGGCAGGGAGACCCAGCCTCAGGATATCTATTCAACATAGCAGTTGCTGTATTATCTGAACAAGTTGCGAAGTCTAATCAATTGACTGGAATACAAATAAATCAGAATCAAGAAATAAGAATAAGTCAATACGCCGACGATACAATTATATTTGTAGACGGAACTGAACGTTCAATCACAGGAGCTGTCAAGGAGCTAGTCACTTTCGGCAATCACTCGGGTTTGAAAATAAACCTTAAAAAACCGCAGGTATGTCAGTAGGGACATTAGCAGATCAGATTAGTACAGAACATAGCATACAATTTGTGGATGAGCTGACAGTTCTGGGGATAAAAATAGACCGAAACGGTACAAATGTGACGG